>JAUYWV010134678.1:0-10922 GCA_032274565.1 Nematoplana nigrocapitula
GTAAACGAACAAACCCTGACATAAAAAGTGTTACACATTGTTTTTCTGTAAATCTACATTGTTTTTTTTACAGTGTATATGGAGAACGTAAGTTTATAATGTTTATGAGCAGTCGTGGCTTTGGGTGCCTTGCTCAACTTCGAAATACCACAATTAATGGCCGTGAGATACGTGACTCCGCTTGAGAATTACCTGCTTCCAAGCTTGGATCTCCTCAGATCAACTGAAAATAAAGACGTCATATTCATTCATGATAACCCTCGGCCACACAAAATAAGATCAAACTTATCTTAATTTTGATCTAAATCTCATCGAAAATATTTGGGTTCTTTTAAAGCGGTATTTGAGGCGCGACCTACCTACAACAGCTATGAATTTAGAGACCTGTGTGCACAAGTTCTGGAATGCGCTTCCACTGAACTACGCATAGAAGCTATCCCAATTGGTCAAAATACAGGGTTCTTTTGTAGTTAGGCGGAACGGTTTACGTGTCTTTGCTCCAATAAATGTTACTCGCACGTTAAATGCCCTCAAATAAAATAAACTACGTACCATATTAAAATATCGCATTGCCTAAATGTTTACGTGAAACAGGCGAAATTTTTGTCAACCACTATTGTTTCATGAAATTGCTAGACAACATATCCGACTTAAAAAGCAATGATTAATAAGCCTTTTTTGCTATTGTGGCAGTCATATGCAATCAAATTTCACCTCGTTCATTGAGTAAAGAGTGCTCAGTGAGTAACAATCTTCAAATATTTGTCTATTGTGTTTTGATTGCTTGATTTAAGGAACCAATCGCGAGTGCCTTGCTAGCATCCATGCTCCTGAATTCCCTGGGCTCAAAGACCGATGATTTCACCGACAAGGAAGACTACAAGAGTTGTGCAAGGTGAAATGATATATTGATTACAGCACATACGTACTTCTTAAAATAAATGTTTGAGTTTCCAGGCTTTTATCTTTGAAAGTATTTCGGAAATTTGAGCTTGTTATAAAATACAAGTCGACTGTTTGCCATAAGTGTTGTACTGTATTATTCAACAAGAAACATCAGGTGGGTACTATACCATTGCGAATGTCCACGGTACGTTGAACATCAGTTAATAACAAATTCGTTAATTATTCAAATATCTACAGTCAACACAGTCAGTCATCGCTGAACGTCAATCAAACAATAATAGAAGTCTTGATAGGATTCGTAGTCTACACATAGAAAAAGGGAGGCTGTGGTCATTAGGGAAAATAGTTTTTCTTAGCTAGATGGACAACAAAAAATAAACAGGGCAAACACTGTTCACTAAGAAGTAATATGTTTTTCTATGAGAGCGAGAAACAGTTCATTTTACTGTGATATATATGCATGTTTTCGGAATATTCAGGTAGATATGATTAATAAATGTAGAAAGAGGGAATAGTTAAACAGATTTTAAGGCCGTTTGTTTTTTAACTGAACAGGCAGATAGATAACAGGGACTTTTATAGTGTACCAGGCTGGGCTAAACTCGAGCTGACCTCTTATACCCTATACTTTATTTTTATTTTTATATATACACAAAAGGTTGACTTTCTTTAGAGATTTTGAAGATCGCGCCGAAGGTGTCTTGAATCAGTGCTACATGGAGGACGAACAGAGGGCGCAGAGATTGATCAATCGGGAGTTGTACTATTACGGGGAAAGTTCTGTTATTCTCCTCGCCGCGGAGGGCCAGAGTATAAAGTTTATGGCCCACCCCTGCTGCCAGGATTTCCTCACGAGTACTTGGATGGGTCAGCTGTCACCCAAGAACAGTATGTTTAGGGTGAGATGTCACTGTACTGTACAGTTTCCCTATTGACGTAGATCTTAAAGAGTTCCACCATTAACGGACGTTTTTATTTTGAGAATGTACATTAGCATGAGTAGTCCCCAAATTAGCGTAGATATGACACATCATTTGCGCCGCCCATGACTGTACCAAGGATAGATTCATTGGATTAAGAATAAGGACAGTTTTTTACAAAAACTACTACTATTAGTACTACTACTACTACTTCTACTAATAATAGCAAGGAAATAATAGATACAAACTACGAGATGTATAGCAAAATGCATATTTGCAAGGTGCATCTTTTAAATACATCTAGCAAAATAATAACATTTAAAAATATCAGAATCATTCAAAATGTTTTAGAAATATATTCAATGAAAATATAAGCAGCAGAGCAAACGTATGTTCACATATTTATTGCGACATGTTTCAGGACTCATATCTCATCAACACAATAAATACATTTAAAATTCTGAATTACACTACTCAAACAAACCTAATTGTCAGCTTTCAGCAGAAACGACGCATCTTAGTTTAGGATCGGCGTATTGTCTTAATGTACACCGCTTCTTTAACAGAAAGTTCCCATTTCATAAAGCCGTTATCCTTAAGTGCACCTCTCAAATGGTATAAATGTTTTAATTCTTTATAAAAAGTTATTATTTTACTACCAAATATATGACTTTTAGTTTTACACAAGGAAGTGTGTTTTTTAAATATAGTCTTGACAACATGATTGGCGCTGCTTATTAATCATTAAATTACATTATTCTCTGGGTTACAAATACTGTAATAGGAAGAACTCCATTTTGAAAACGCTCGCAGTAAATGAAGTCTAGAACCAGGAGGAACAATAAATCCTTACCCGGAATCATTACAATTCTCTTCGTGACTTTTGAGAAGGAAAGATGAAGTTATTTAAGACTGCGGTGCGAAGTTGACCACTGATAATGAGACTGAACCTTAAGACCAGACCACGAAGCAGTGATCCTTGCTATTGGAAGGCAGTGTTGCTGCACAACGACGACATTTCCATCTTTTAGGTGGTTGGTTGACTTTGTGAGTTTGCTGCTCTACTCACGTGACTATTATTTAAATTCTTCCAAAAGAATGAATTTTCAAATAATTTGTTTCGGTACTTTTGGCGTCTTGTCACCCATTCCCGTGCCTGAATTACGCTATATGATAAGTAAATTGGAATTCGTCTAGAATTATTTCAATCTTACCTATATTATTATAGGTTATATTTTTATACACATTAAAAGTGTGATAACTTCAATATAATTATAAAGCATTTGTTTGAAAAAATTTTTTCCTTTCCCGGAATTTTTTTTCATTATGGAAATTTATTTTTTAGTTTCATTTTTTGTATCAACAATATATCAAACTTCTAACGCCAGGGTGTAGATTTGAGTATTGAATTTTAATGCGTGCAAAGCCTTTTGAGCATACTGCGTAGGTTATTGTCTGTAGAATAGATGACACGACGCACTCGAACCTATAGAAAACACCATAGCCTACACATTTTATTGAAGCTAATTTAATGCATTTACAATAAAAATGAATATTCTTTGTTGTTGCTGTATTTCTAGATTGTTCTCGGAACCAGTTGTGCGTTGGTCTGTCCCTTTCTCCTGCCCAAACTTGTATTGTACAGAAAAAAAGAAGTGGAAGAAGACTTAGAGGTATATACTGTATACTCATAAGCTATAAATTTATGATCAATACGGAGAAAAAATGCACTTATTGTATTATTGTATTGTATATACACATGCACGGTAATGGTAATGCTCATTACCGTTACCGACTTGCGATAATAGACCATTACCATTACCGTTCAAACTACCGACATCGGTAATTAGTAATTACCGCTACCGACAATAATTTAGAAATCATTACCGGTAATTACCGAAAAAAATTATATAAATAGCCCGAAACTAATTTTATATTTAATTCCAGTACTTATAAGGAATACAATATCATACAGTAATTGTTATCTAAAATTCAGAATTTAAAGTCCCGCATTGCAACAGATGAATATGTCTTGGATTAGCATGGGAAAGAAGGCAGTGGTATCCTTATACAGTATATAGACGGGCAGGAAATAACCGGAATTTAGTGTAGCAGCAGGAAAATTCGTCAACTCTTTTTTTGGTAGAAATGAAACAAATCCAGCATAACGGTTAACCACAGAACTACACATGCTTATCTCTAACAATAAATCACACATCCAACATCTAAACAAATGAATCCTTTCCCTATATAGACAGTCTACAAAAACAGGACCTAATCACTGGCATACCAAACGATATGGAATGCACTTCGTCTGGATCCCAGTCAACTGAAGTCTCACAACGAGCGTGCAGATGAACTTGCTTAAGAAGGAGCTAACCTCGACCGAACAAACACTCCTATATTTCCATCGATCCGCTATAGTCATTGTTAGACACCATCTTGAAAATACTAGAAAAGTCAAGCACCAAAAACAGTCTGGACGTACTCTAGAAATATAGACAGTACGGCAGAATAAAAACCCTCACAACAGCAACGCTTTCGTACCGGTCACCATGCATCCGTCGCTCAAAAGCAATAAAAACCGGATCGACCAAACCATCAGCAGTATATACAGGTTTTGCGAAAACCTCGACGCATTTCCGGACATTCTGTTCAGTTGTTCATTCAACATCTTTGAAAACCATGAACTCAGTTGAACCCTGCCTCAACACATTAACGAGTAGCAATGAGGCATCGGCGTTTCAGGTAGATATCCTCATTCACCTATTCTGATTTCTCAACAACAACAACAACAAACATTGCCGCTTATGTGAAAATTAAATTTTTAAGCGACGTGTGTTTAATTCATATTGACAATATCGATAGTTTTCGATTGCCTTACACTGCCGAATATGAATTGTGAACAATTTGCGGCGCCCATTCGATGTCCAACTCACAACATTCGATATCTATAAATTATTTTGGCCCTTTGGAAATGGGCAAATACTTGTTTAAAAATTATAACAGATTAATAACTATGAAGTTTTCCTTCTAACTCAATTTAAAAGATGATTTAGCGCTCAACTTTGCGTTTTTATCAATTTAAAAACTAAAAGAATGACTTTCGAAAGCTTTGAGGCTATCTTATTAAATATTAAATAGGACTACTTCTGATTGTACATAGATGTATATAATAGTTTAATCGCTTGTTTTAGGCAAGAAAAAGTCCCAACGCGAAATTATCAGATAGAAGACCAACTCTTGGAGTTGCAGCTTTACTCGAAAGTGGTCTAATGAATTCTGTGCAGAATCATTCGTTGAAGGATGACAATGTCCAGTTTTACATGGATTCCGAAAAGTGAGAGAAAGATAATCTCTATAGTAATATAAAGGAACTCTTGTTATTTCTGTCGTGCATTCGCTATATTTTTACCTAGTTTGTCAAACATTTTGTGCAGTTGAAGAGGATGCTTAGTATTTTTGTATTTTCTTTGGCGTGTTTAATTTACAGAAAACATTTGTAAATTCATTTAAACAAATCAAATCTCTCTCACATCTTGATTATTATCACCACATTAGAGAGGATATTTGCTATACTAGGCTTTCAAAAAACGCATCACCTCAAAGTGACAGACACCAACCATCAGGGCTCGCCGGACACTGTTTCAGACGTACATAGCCTGTTGCAATCATTATATTGTGAAAACTACAAAAAGGCAACCGACAAGCTGGCTGACCAGCCATGGATTATGCAACTCCAGAAAAACACAGGTCTTACAATACCCCAACGAAAAGGCGCGATGAGCATTCTAGATACTATGGAGGAAATCCAACGAAAAAATAACGACGTGCAATTGCAATGGATTTCTGCGCACTGTGGGCTTGGTGGAAATGAGGAAGGCGGCGAAAAATAACTAAAAAATGGATCAGCAAAATGTGCCAATCGATGTGGAATCTGTAGTGGCAGCAGTCAGAAGAGACATCTTGAGGAGAAAAAGAGAGGAAGCTAGAGAGTCGTGGCATCAAGAAGTCACAGTGCCAAACAGATTAGGGAGCTATCAAGAAGGGAAAGAGTCGTGCTGCACCAACTAAGAACAGGGAAAACACCGATCGTACGAGCATACCTACATAGTATCGGAAAAGAGCCAAGGGCGATGTGTCAGGAATGTGGTGAATCAGTAGAAGACGTCCGTCATCTTCTCCTAGATTGTTCTGCCTGGACTCTACCACGGAGGACAAACTTCGGGGCAGATGCTTGAAGACCATAGAAAGATCATCCGCTTCCTGAAATTCATCATTCAAAATCGACCATGGCTAATCAAAATTGTAATATATTTAAACTATTTTGACAATATTCATAAAGTCTTTATTGTTTGTAAAACTGCCAAATCGTAAAATACAATAAGTAGTAATGATATTCGGCGCATTATTCTGGAAAAGGCAGCAAAAGAAGATTTTGTAACCCTTGCTATTGACCTGATGTTGAAGCTCAACATTACATATATTATGATTGTGAAATGCGGTCTAGGAGAAATTGTTTTCGTGAATGAAGTTTGATGCAAATATGGGTTAGCGTTTATATAGTACAACTTTTCGAAAGATGAAGCAATTAATAAATGGAGCAGATCTGAAAGTACCATCAGCCGTGTACTAAGTAATATGATACAACCAACGCTCAGGCTGCTGGCAAACGTCAACTGCATACAGAGAAGCACTTTTAGTCGTAATGATTCCCAAGATGCTTTGCTCGAACTCACTCAGCAAAAGGTTCGACCTTCCTATCACCAAGGGACCGCCATGTTGCACATTTCGCACTGAGAAGACCACTTTTTGATATCTTTTGTTATTAATTCGAGCATTTACATTATTATTGTATCTGTTTTGTTTGGTAAAACTACAGATTAGACTCGAACCAGTACTTAAAAGGTGCATGCTCATAGCATTGATTCTCCTTTAAAATCACTTTAACGTTTTGTTAGTTTTGCAAAATAATTAAAATCCACCTTTATTGTCAAAACCATAGAGTTGATATTTATTAATAAAATTTACTTTTGATTTAATATAATTTATCTTCTAATTAATATAGAAATATATAATGACAATTGATTAGATTTTATTTATATGTAGAAGTCAAGAATTTTGCAAACTACAATAGATTTAATGCAAATAAATACGGTGTGGTATAATGTTTCTATGATTTTTAAATACATCTTAAAATTCTAAATTTATAAATAATATAAAAATATAGGAAATTCAATTCGGACGAATAAAACATAATGAAAGTTGTCTAACATTAGATTTCAATAATATTAAAATATTCTAGTAGGCCTACGGTGATTTCATTTTTTGGAAATTCTATCAACGAATAATTGAGAAAATTTTAAAGTGAATTCATTTTCGAAAAAATAAAAAATATGACTTCAAAAAGAAATGTACCATAGACATTTTTGTTGGAGCCACTTAAAATATATATATATATCTATATATAACAAACTTAAAGTACAACGAACTAAAAATGCGAAATAAATTTATTACACATTACAAATATTAATAGTCTTCGGAAATTTACCTATATTTATCTTTTTGAAATTATTGAAACCGTAATTTGTCAATAGGCAAACTGTCAAACTGTTGCAATTATATTTATGATAGCAGCCAAGCGCTAAACACAACGGCTCGTTTGTCCATAAATAAAATGGTATACAAGTAAATGTTATTGTAAATATGCTTTTTAAATCAAATTCGGCTGAAAATATATAACTATACATTAGTTAAAAATAAATATATGTATTAAATTTACATTAAAAACTATACAAATAAATATTTTTGCTATTTTTATCATTTTGTACAGAAATAATTTTATTCAACAAAATTACATAATTTTAAATAGAATCTATAGCAACCACCTTAGAGACGGAACTCTGTGTATACTCTATGGTCAAAACCAATTACAGTCTTGAATCGCTGTTGTCAATTTTAAATGACTAAATTACAATATTGCTTAGATAATATCAATTTTGAATAAATGCATTACAATTTTGATCGGCAAATGGTATAGAACGCTTGGTAATGATTTTACACCAATGGATGATCACACAGCCACTTTTGTAAGTTTTTTTATTTTTTATCTACTGTGCCTTCTTCGTGTGTAAACTTTAGTATATTCTAGAAGAATGTAAATAATGACAGGACATTTTCTCTTAATTTTAGTAGAGAAATTTTTTTATATGATACGACTTACACAATTTTAGCACTGTTATATAGTTGACAGTATATATTATATTACATGCTGCGACCACTCTATACCCGGATTTATAATCTACAAACAGATTTCAAAAACTTCCATATCCTCATGCATAATATTTCCCTTTTTTATTTTAGAAATAACAAATTAAGAATTTTTGTAAAAAGATTTCTCGGACAACTTCGTGATTTTTTCATGGCCCCCGTAGTCCGCTTTGTGTATACCACGGTAAGCTGTGTGATTTTCAACTTGGATAAATTACATAGAATGTGTCATCTTCGCCGTCTCCGCACTGTGTTCTATTTCGCTTTAAGTTACGACGTCAACCCCCCCCCCCACCGCTTCGACGTCAACCCCACCCCACCCCCACCCCCGCTTCGACGCTATCCTTGTTCGAAATCAGCGACATGCCAAATTTCTGGCTGCATAAGACAGATTTTAGCTAACGCTCATTCTTCCACAAGAAGAAAATTTATTTAGGTGGTGCACCTCGTAAAAACAGTATCTCAAGTTTGCGGGAAAAGATTGTGTCAGAAAGGCGTTATTTATCCAGTGGTAATCCATGGTGTAATGAGCGTGGAGAGACATCGTTCCCAGATTGTCTACAAAGTACTCCATTTTCCTCAGGTGCACTTCTCCGTCGTGTAATTTTTTAGGGATTTTTACTGGGCGACATTAACTACCGTAATATGTGTAGTCTAGCCTAAAAGCTTATCTATAACGTTTGCGCGTATCAAAAACCTACATATATCTCCCAGTAGTAAAATATTATAATGACTGGGCGACATAAATTATTCACTGCTTGGGTGACAGAAATGTCGCCCAGTTACTACGTTTAAAATGTACTCCGCTTCTCTGAACCTATATATACACATTAGATATTATTTTCAGTGAAGTGTGAAGTGCGTAATCATATTGTTCTTGCATCAGAATACAAGCATTCCGCAAGTCCAAGGATGAATAAAAATACATTTCTTCAGAAAATATCTAAACAATCATGTGTTGAGGATGTATTGGGGCTGTAATTTGTACAAGAACAGCAATACACGGAAACAAAAAAACAACTGTTCTACCCAGGGCGCAACTCATTTCTTTATACATACAGTATATGCATAGAGCAAACGACCAAATACCGGGTGAGTCATAAATTGTGCACACTTTGAAGAGCTAATAACCTTTTTGTTTCTCAATATTTTGTCATGCGGTCTTTTGCATAATGTAGAGAAAATCAATAATTTTTGTCGTATGTAAATAATTGTCATGGTTATTATATTGTTTTTCTATTATTTTTTTATTTGTTTAACATTTTAAATTATTGAAAAAAATAAGGTTTAATTTTAACAAAAGGCATTTTTCCAATGAATATTTATTAAACTATTTAATTTCCAGAGTATAACAAGAGATAAAGTTGCAAACGATATGCGCTAGAGATGCAGACATCCCAATTGTTGTCCATCAGGTCGTTGAATTTCTTCGCACCTGTCCCAGGACAAGTTAACAGCATTGCGTACAGAATCTAAGTGATGCATCCTGACAGTGTTAAACGCAGATTGAATTCTGTCTCTCAGATCATTTAAATAAAGAAGGCCCTGTTGCTTATCCAAAACCATGTCTTTCACAAAGTCCCATAAAAATAATCTAGTGGATTCCGGATTGAGCTCACGCGAAAAAATGACTTTGTGTCCCGGAGCACCAATCAGCATAAACCACCATTTTCGTTCCCCACGCTGCAACATATCCGGGATGAAAAATAAGTTTTGCATGTCTTGGTAGCTCTCACCTGTGACCGTTGCAGGAAAATAGTATGGTGCAAACACTTCGGTACTTGAAATTCCTGCCCATGCCGTGACACTACTCGCATTTTTATACTGCTGAGCATAATGATTTTCAGGTCGAGAGTATTACCAGATACGACAGTTCCATCGTGCCATCTGTTTTAAACGTAGCTTCGTCTGTGAATAACACATTGCTGAGTTTTTTGGCTGTGTCTCCTTGAAAACATTTACGCATTCACAACGAAAATCTTACCATATTCGGATAAGCCTTGTACCAAAACAACACGGTAGGGATAAAGATGAAGGACCGATCAGCAGATACGTTGAACGGACGTTTGACTAAGCCCTAAAGTTTTAGTACAATTCCTCGTTGAGACTCGACCATTGTTTGTTATCTTTGCAAACACGGCTAATACGCTGTCAGTTTCAAACGACTTGGGGCGGCCCACATTCACCTTCCTTGGATCATCCAGCGTACCACTTTTCTTCAAACGTTCAACAAGTCGGATAACATCGTGGCGGGAGGCGTTTTCGAAGTTAACATTGTTTTTTTCTTTTCCACGTATTAAAACGTCTGGCTGCATCTGTAGCATTTTCATTACACAGAAAGTAAAATGTGAAGATGTGAAAAATCTTCACGAACAAATTTCAAAGTCAAACAATAAATTCAGAAACAAAGTAGCTTTCAATATTAAATAATATAGCGAAGTAGCTTTTAATATTTAAAAATTATAGCAAAGACGATTTTAAATTTGAAAATAATAGCAAATTAACATAACAAGTAGGATTACCCGTATAATGTTAGTAATCGCAGCATCTGCAGAATTCAAATTTATTGATTTAGCTTTGAATCAATCAGGCTACTGGAGAATACCAATTTCTGAAGCATATTGATTTAGCATCGCAGCAAAAACATCGTTTTGGGGGTATTTTCTGCTAAGGGCCTCTCATTTAGAAATTTTTCATCTCGTGGCTATTTTCCCCATGTTACCCATTGGTGTAGCATTCTTTTGAGTCCTCAAGCATGCAAATCCGTCAAGAGAGTTGGGAGAAAAATACCGGTCAGACATACATACCCACATACATACATACATA
>JAUYWV010134689.1:0-10921 GCA_032274565.1 Nematoplana nigrocapitula
CGGCCTCCGAAAGCGTGGTCCATACAACTCCCCATTGTCCATCACACTTCTCCCAACCCCAATCACCTGGTGAGGGAACAAACGGCTTGGGGACTATAGGCACTGACCCCAGATGTGGCCTGCTTGGAATGCTGCTCTCTTCGTGTGTTCTAATAGAGCTGCTGCGGTTGGGGGAATGTTTTCAATCTCCCTAGACTTCTTTGAGAAGAGATAGCGCCTTGCTGCATCTACACCTTGAAGTTCACTGGTGCGGTCATAAATTAGGACCACAAACCGCTCCAGACTCTCAATCACTGTCTTCGGTACGGCAGGAGGCCTCGAACACAGTGCGTGGAAGGCGTCTGCAGCCTCAGGATATGCTTGCCATGCCTGCCAAGCAGACTTCTTCCCACGGTCTGGGAAGAATGATACCGTGTCGCTGCCTGTAAATGCATATGAAAATGCCAGTGCCTGCGACTTCTCTGTCCCGATGCGGCTGACTATCTGATGTACCTCAATGTGTCTGTTAAAGTTCTTACCAGTACCAAATGCAACCCACAGCTCTTCCAGACCAATCTGCAAGAATTTGGCAACTGCTATGACTGCCACGTCGGTATCTACAGCGCGGATCATCACTTTCGTGTGTCCTCGCTGAACCATGTCCTTAATATGGACGAAGATCCTCGAGTCTGCTTCCTCATGGGAGCAGGGAGCAAGCGCTGAAGTTATGGTGCCTCTGGATGATCACACAACTTGATCATCCACTGTGATGTAAATTGTCTTGTCACCTTCAATTTCATAGTCCACACATTTCTGTGCAAGAAACCGAAACAACTCCTGTTCGTTTTCATTGTTTCGAAGAAAGCCTGGCCAACTACCTGGAATTCTTGTGGAGGATGAAACCAGATTCACGGCCTCTCTTCTCTCTCGTTGCGTTTTTCAAACTGTCTGACTTGTAAACATCCCATACAATATCGATTCGACTGATAGTGTCCAGTTACTACATCCCATATGGTAGAAAGACCTTGGCATAATCCTCAAAGGTACCGCAGGTTCCAGGAACCAGAAAGTAAACTACAGCAGGTCCATCGAGGACTTTGCAATCAACATCCAAGGAAGTACCATGACTGTTTGTCCCATTTCCTTCAAGGCAGTCCAAAAGATTGCGCTTGTCACCTTGGCGCATTTGACCTCCATTTTACCAGTGACGGTGGAGTAGACTGGTTCTCGTGCCGGAAGAAACCAACGTCCGTCGTACAACGATAATTGCAAAAACAAAAGTAAATTTTAAATTGCTGGCTTTATACCCACAATGCTAAATGATTCGTTTCATAATACGTCATTTATTAATATTAATTTGTATTCCATATATTTTTTTATTTAAAAAAATATTTAAGGCTTTCTGAGGTCGGGCAGGCCCGTCCTGGCACGCTCCTATCGGCGCCACTGCTTGGAATCCAATATGGCCGACACCAAAGTTGCAAGAAATGATTTTACTGGATTCCTTAAACCCGAAAAAGTGGGGCTAGTCACTGAAATCACATTTCTATCTACCTTAGTTTCAAATTTATAGGCAAAAGTGTGTCAATTATGGCGGCCATATTGAAATTCAAGATGGCGGCCACCAGGGGGCGTTTCAGAGTTTGGTCCTAATAGAAAAACGATTACAGGGGTCCCCTACAAGTGTGCCAAGTTTTAATAATTTCTTCACAAACGTGAAATATTCTATCATATATTTCGTCTTAGCCGTTGGACTAATACAGTCGCCATTCAACTCATCCTTTTGTTTCACATGTATCCTCATTTACAATCATACAATTGCTGTTTTGAAAGGTGCGTTCTACTTGTTGACTGTACACGAATTTAAACAAATTTAAATTAGACAAATTGTATTAGTTATAATAGAGGATGTGTGTTGTGTATACATACTGTATATGTACACTTTGTAATGTACGGGAAAATCCATAAAAATCAATTTTGCTCTTATTATTGAATGTTTACTTCGTGATTGATGCGTGATTACAACGTCATTTATGAGTTATTGATCTTCACTAGCTCTTCTCACACTATCAGATATGATTTTCTCTTATATGCCGGTTTCCCTATGTGTCTAGACTTTATGGACACCCTGTATTTCCTATTATACAGTCACATTATTTATATTGCATGTTATATCTACGTATGTTGCATGTTGTAAGATTTTTACTTACAGTTTGTCATCTATAGTATATAGCGCCACTTTTCCTTCCTTTTATTTCTAAAGTAAGCCGTTTTCATTTTAAATTCGCTAATCAATATTTAACTGTCAATTATTCAGATATTTGACTTAAGCAAGATGATTGAAATTGACATTTGTTCTAATTGGCTAATGCTTAGACAGCAACGTAACACACCAATGTTACCAATCTATATATAGTCCGTTACTTAGGATAATAATAATATAGATAATTTTAGTGTATACATATTTAGCAAACCGTAAATCGGAAAGAAACCATTAGAGATTATGTGTTCTAAACAAACAAAAAAGAAACACGATTTCAAACGACGCGAGGAGAAACGGAATGACACAATTCTATATACGGCTCGTTCTACCAGATAACATGGATAAATGGTTATTGCCCCAATAAGAATGACTATAGCCCAATAGTTAAGTGCCCCAGTGTGGTGACTAAGAAAAAGTAGTAACGAACAAAAATAATTCAACTAATTCGAAAAGGCTGTAACAGGTTATGACTGAAACCACAGCTATAAAAGCTAAAGAAAATAAAACTGGTACAAAAAGGGAAAAAACTGGAGCAACAAGAAATAAACTAGAGCAAAGAGAAATAATCTGGAGCACTCACAAAGCTTGCCACTACACCTCACTCGAGAATATTGTCCATCCGTGTCGAACTTCCATGAATTTGTACCGGTAGTCCCCGTCCTAATCAGGGCCTCGCCTCTGTGTCTCCGCAATATAATAATTCACAGTCGGATTCTTTTCTGTTTTTACTGCTCCCGAACACAAGAACTACATGCACTCAGCAAAATCAGGCAACCAGAGCGATTACTCGAACACAACTCATCCGCTCACTGTCTCACCACTCACTGCTCCATGTCACAAGAAAGAAGGGCAAACAACCAAAGCGATTAACTGAATACCACTCATCCAATTCAGCAAAACAAAGTGCACCGCACCTTAACAAAAATGTACTAGATGACGACCAGTCAGAACCAATCAGCTGGTGACAAAAACAATCCTCTTATGACAGAAAGAAATGGCTGGTGACAGTTAATTAATATGTATAATATGGTGAGAATTGTTTGCGAACACGAGAAATCGAATGGTGCTATTTATATTTCCATCAGACTACTTATAAGCGTATATAAGTAGTAAATGAAGTATTTAACATTATTTTTAATGTTAATAGTGAAATCCTAGGTTATCGAGCACGGAAAATCGAATCGTGCTAATAATTTTTTCATCAGACTAGTTATTAGCAGATATAATTAGTAAATTAGGGAATTAACGTGATTTTAACGTGAAGAGTCAATTCTAGGTTATTGAACACGGAGAATCGAATTGTGCTATTCATTTTCCTCCTTACAAAGTGTGCACGCCCACTTTGTCCATTGTGTCACTTTGTTATAATTCTGACGCTCTATTATACTTTTGAGCACGCATTAGAGTGCATCGAAATCTGTTCGATTATGTTCAAATCTGCCTGATTATGTGGTTATTGAATACGAGGAATCAAATGGTGCAAAGCGCGCGCCGCCCCCCGGTGCACTATAGTGAACGCTAAGACTCATTAGAGTACATCGTGGGATTCACTTGAATTCCTAGGTTTTTGAACACGGATGCTATTTATTTTCCCAATTCAATACATTTGAACTGTGATACATTGGTGGGTCATAAACGTGTGTCTCAAACGACGGAAAACTGCTTTGGGAGAGCTAGCGGTATGTCGAAGTGTGACGCACGCACGCCAACACCTCAATCATAAATGGTGTATATTTCCTTTTCTTATTCCATTGTTAGCTGCAACTCTACCAGCTGAGTCAATATCTGCTCTACGCGGCACGCATTGCCAAAAGTGTATACTACTAATGCAGCCTTGGACGCGGTGGGAAAGCAAGCAAAACAGTTTATCAAAAAACTATAAACAACTTGAAGTAACAAGTATAACACATAAATCATGGACCGCTACATACCTCTGTTACAAATCTTACAATGTGCTGACAGGAAGCCACGTAATGCTATTATCCGAACAGCTCCGAGCGGGTATATTCAAGCCATAAAATACTGTATATATGTCAAAATTCTTAAATTGGAAAACTACGTCTTTTCTCCAATAAGACGTACAGTATAAGCTGAAACCACAAAGAATAAAACTACGTACATTGGCCGAATGTCGAGAGAAAAGGGGTGTTTGGCGCGCGCGTTATCATTTACAACAGATAGTGGTTTTATCCCCCTTCTGCTTCTTCAGTTTAGGTCACGCCAGTGTCCGGCGCCGGCTGGCGCGGATGTAGGCGGGGTCGTGAGTCGACCCATCCCCCTCAGCAACCCCATCGTCGCGTTCGGATTGTCGAGGACCGTCTGCGTCGTTGGGTTCGGGCCGAACAGCGTCTCCCGAAGTCCCGTGCTTTACGCGCAGTTGGTCAGGACGTGCTCCACTGTGTCGGTCACTCCGCATGTTGAGCAGTCTGTTTTCCCTATTTTGTACAGTGTTGAGTTGGTCAGAGAACAAGACCCCGTCAGTAATTGACGGTAGGTCACTTCCTCGAATCTGCGGTTGTACGACGGCTTCTTGGTGTGGTTGGCTTGTCCGTTGGTCTGGCTCCAGATTCCGCGGTCGTTGCCAGTCGCATCCCATCTGGCCTTGATTGCTCTTTCGACGACTGATCGTGCCGTGGGAAGGTCCAGCGGCACCTCGGTCTGTGGTAGGTTCCCTGCCTCACTGGCGAGTTGGTCCGCCCTCTCGTTACCCTCGATACCGCAGTGGCTTGGTACCCACTGGAAGGTGATTATAGAGCAGCCTTGGACATCTCCAGCAGGTGTTGCTTATCTCCTGACAGGTATGGTCCGTCTGGTCCAGGGGGCCTACTGAGAGTCGTTGGGTGGCCGAGCGAGAGTTCGAGCATATCCGGATGGATCGAATCTGTGTCTTCGTGTCTGGTGGGAGCGCGTCTAGAGTTGAGAGGGCCTCGTTCATGGCAGTCAGCTTGCCCAGGTAGCTGCTACAGAAGCGACCGCTTGCGGTCCTTTTCTCCAAGGAGGACCCGTCAGTTAGGGAGATGAAGACCCCTCCCCCTCCGTAGTGAGTCCGTCGTCCGTCTTGCCTCTGGGTTGGCCGAGCGCTCAGTGCCTGTCGGGAGGTCCAGGTGGAACTCCACACGGGTCATGGTTTTCTTCCCCTGCTACCTCTACATGCTGCTGCAGCTACAATGATTGGAAAAGCTCTGCTCGTAATTGGTGCGAGCGCAGCCGCTAGTGCAGTGGGACATGGAATTATTCGAAAGGCTATAAACAAACGTTAACACTCATGTTAAAGAAGCTTACCAATCACCACTTCCTCGTCTTCAAGACTATAAACAATATAAAGTCCGCTTTATGAAACGTAAAATGGCCCCGTGTCCTATCTGCAAACGATCAATCATTCGCATGGCTAATTATTTTGCGAAAAGCGCATAACTTATTTTATAACACTACACAATCAACATCATTGAAAGAATTAATTCGACTATTAAAGATGTTCCCGGTTAATACTGAGGACTGGGTATTTCTGACGATGAAACATCGTAAACAACTCGAGCGTTTCTACAAGACGGAAGAGATACTCCCAACTGTCGAAGTTTTCCAGGTTCTCTAACAGAACTTAGATAGCTATCAAACTGCGACATCATTAAAGATAGTTCGTTTCTGGATGGACTACTGCCTTCACCCAAAAAGCGTGATCAATCCACTCCTGACGAGGGCAGTAAGGTGGAAGAAGCTGGTAAAGGACGTATGGATTCTCAACTATACACAATAGTAAATTGTATCCATTCTCTTAACAAAAGGAATTCTCAGTATCCTTTTAAAAGACTCATCTTTATTCATCACTATTCAGACGTGTGTGTGTGTGGATCAACAAATATGTTCAACAGTGACGATAACTCTAGCGACAATGAGCTTATTCGTGAAGATAACTCCAGCAAGGATGAACTTGCTCCCATTGTAGGGATGGCCATGGACCAGATCTTATGCCAAGAAAAAGAATAAAAGAACATACACAAGATGTCTAAGAAAGTCATTGCTCACCTCGAGTACTACTTTGAGATCAGAGACAAATTTGAAGAAAGTAATGCCTTTGTTGATAGTGTCAAAGACAAGGTTGATAAACTATAAGGAATACACTAGGTGGAAGCTATATTTCTCTACTACCGCTAACTTTGTCAACTTTTAAAATTTTCTTTGAGAAAAAAATTGACAGTCGTAAATATAAAGAGAGGGATGAGAACAAATCAACTGACGAATAAACTAACGAGGACGCGGAGAGCAGACCAACTGATGGTGACTGTTGGGTTAACACTGAGTGATAAAAGCTGTCCCCATTATAGATATGGCTATAGAGGTGATCTTATATGAAGAAGAAAAGAGCATACATAAGCTGTCTAAGAAAGTCATTAGTCGAAACCACTACTTCTTTTCGATCAAAGAAAAATTTGATGACAGTAGTGCCTTTGTTGACAGTGTCGAAGAGAATATTGACAAACTAAGGAGTACGCTAGGAGGAAGTGATGATTCTCTACTACTGCAAATTTTATCAACTTTTAAAATTTTCGTCGAGAAGGAAATTGTCAGTCGTAAATCTAAAGAGAGGGATGAGGACGCCTGGGCTTCGGAGAGAGCAGGCCATAACAACTGATGGGTGATGGATTGTACCTGATTTATCCGATATACATAATAAAACAATAAATAAGATGAAGATCATACGATGCCTTGTTCCTCACTTTATAGCCTGCACTGTACCCTATATGATGTAGTTTTACTCTAAAGATTACCTTTCATTTCTGGACCAAATACATTGGAGAGATAACACCTAGTTACCTTTATAGTAAAAATGCACACCAATGTATCACATAGCAAACAGTTCAAGGGTATTGATTTATGCATTGGAAATGCGTGCCAAGCCTACAAAATTGTAGTCGTAACCTAGGAATTCACTTGGATACTCTCCACAAACAAGGTTAAAACTCATCATCTTAGTGTATGTCTTGATGAAGCATAAGGGTAATCTTGGTGTATGTAAATGAAGTATGACAAGTTCCAGCGAATTAAATGACACTTGATTACCTTTTATTTTTGCATAACAAATACCTTCCAGTGAATTAAATGACACTCGATTACCTTTCATTTCTGGACAAAATACATTGGAGAGGGAACACCTAGTTACCTTTATTGCACACCAATGTATCACAGTGAAATCAAAACATGGTTAGACTTTGTTCAAAGTATAAACAAAAGTATTGTTCAATGTTAATAAATAAAGATGTTGTTCCTCTATTTGATCTTATTACCGTGTTTCATTAATGCGAGAGATGGGTAAATAGGGCTGTAGGTCTACTGGAATCACCTATTCCTGCTGCTCCCCCAATTAATGATATCGTTTTGGGCGGAATTGTCACCCCTTGGAGCGACTATGCCTACAAAATTCAAGTAATACGTGTACGCTTGAGTAGAGCTTAGGAACTGGCACTCATAGATTTTGGATTTGAAATGTCTAGTGAGAGAGGAATTGTTATGATTAATGTAGATAGCAAATTCGTCCATCGTGAAACGTGTCTATCATACTAATTTGAAACATTTTAAGGTGAATCATTCCAACTATGACGTCATTTTTGGATATATTAATGGTGGAGGAAGAGATTATAGAAGTGAAAGGTACAATAATAACATGGTAATAGTATACTTACCTACATCATGTAAAGATCTCCGGATGCAGTTATTCAACGCTTTCAAAAGGCTGTTCGAAGTCATTTTTGAAGAGGAGATTAAGGAGGCCTGATAGGTTCACCTAGCCACAAAAATATGATTGGTTCACCAAGACGTATAAATGTGTTTCGTCATATAAGGGATTGTTTGATTGAGGTGTTGTATTCATTTAATCAAGTATGTGAATGTATGTATATGTATGTGTATAAAAATATACAAGAAGATCCGCATTATATGGAGATCACAGTACCACTCGAGCAAATTCCCTATTTTCTTGTCGTCAAGGAAGTGCACTAGAGTGCATCGGGGGAGGGGGCGGCGCGCGCTTTGCACCATTCGATTCTTCGTGTTCAATAACCCAGGAATTCACTCTTTACATTACAAATAACGTTACATCCCTAATTTACTACTTATATACGCTTATAAAACGTCTGATGAAAATATAAATAGTACCATTCGATTCTCCATGTTCGATAATTTAGGAATTCACTCTCCCTTTGTTAAAATCTAATAAAAAGAGGGTTGAGCAAGAACTGACGTCTGTCTTACTACTCCTCGACCCGCTCGAAAGCATTTAGTGACTCATTGGTACTCAGTAGAGTGCAAAAGGTTACTCCACCCCGATTTCCGAAATTTAACTAGCATTAGATAGGTTTAGATAGATTAGATAGGTGGGCGTGGTGGGTGGATTGGGGGTTCGCCAACTCCTACTACTTACGTTCGTGCTGCAGCACGTTGGCGTGACTCAGCGGGAAGGGGGTGAAATTAACTATTTCTGCCACGTGCAGTAATTAGTGCCAATTAAAATTTCGCACTGTAGCACTTTGGCATGACGTCATGATTCTATTTTTAGCTGAGGTAGATTTAATCAAACATATACTATTCAGGAAATATGTAAAATAGACGATAATTAATGATTTAAAATTCAAATGATTTCCGGGAGTTATCCAATCACCACCCGGAAATGTTCGTATAATTTAAATGAGGTAATGTAGGTTGTTATTTAAGAAATATTCTGTTTGAATAATTAACAAAGTATAGTACATTATTTTTCCTAACTGTACATTATTTTAAGATATAATGTACTACTTTTTGTTTGATCAACGATAAATAATTTAACTATATTTGATTGTATTTAATATTAAAAACAGTACTTAATTTAATAATAACAATAATGTTAATAATATAACAATACATAATATACCTCAGGGTCCGCGGAGCGTTTTATTTCTAGGGGGGCTGAACCATAAAGGGGCCTAAATATGTCCGCATCAAGGGGGCCCAAATATAGGAACTGAAATATCACTCATAGAACTCACGAAATCTACTACTCAACATTCATTATTATTATACAAGTGACTAAGTGGACATTACGCAGTTATACAATTATACCATTACTATACACATTTTACACCAAACTTTTGCGCTTCGAGTGTACTAGTAAGCAGAGTTAAAAAAAATTGCGGTATACTGTACATTACTTTTTAGAAAATGTACCAAAGTTTGCCAGCCTTGTTCAATGGCGCCAAAAGCTTTCGAAAAGTATGTGGGAGGTGATTCCTCTAATTCCGAATTGACAATTTCCGCATATCGATACGATTCAGATTTTCGATGATCAATTTGATTAATCACTGCCCTTTCAGTGACTGACATGGGGCGTTAGGTATCTAGGAGTGTATTTAGATGTATAAGTTTAGGGGATTCCAAATTAGTAGGGAGCCTCACAGTCTGCACAAATGTAATTTATTTCATTTAAAAGATGTGTAGTAAGAGCAGGTAAGTGGTGAATACTGTAGGCATGCTAAGGATCATAGAAGCAGGCGCATATGTGCAATGTTTTGTGTGAAACTATAATTCTTTCAACTAGTACACCTCATGCACTGAAATTAAAAAACTAAATATCTGCGTGTGGGAGCCGATTTCTTTAAGCGTTGCCTCGAGACGCATAGGACACCCCTGAACCATGATACACATTTTACGACTAGTACGCACCTTTAGACTTGGTTAGTGCAATTTTCCGAATGGTGCCAAATTTCCACTGGTACACACTTTTATAATTTATTGGTGCAATTTTTCGAATAACCAGTTAAAAAAGGGGGTCTTCGCCCCTCCCCCTGTCCACCAGGTTCCGGCACACATGTAGTTTGGTTTCTTGCACAAAATTCGTTTGCTACGTTATCCAGCCTCAAGTTGTCAGTTCTCTGCTTGTGCGTGTTTAAAATCGCCAGACTATAAAAGCGAAGCAATGTCATTCTGGCAAGCCGTCGTGCGTGCTGATAGCGAATGACCTTGCGCGGTTGAGGATGTCGCAGGATTGACGCAGATCAGTGTGAATATCGATCGACTTTCGACAACATGTTTGATATCGTCGAATCAAACTGGCTTTTCGAAACTCGCTTGTACGTGTTTAGGAAAATACAGGAAGGACTACGGGTTGGAAATTCTTCATTATGAGTAGCTCTGAACACTTTTGGATCGTTCGAAATGTCTTTTAAAGTACCAGTATGATTCACAGAACGATATCAAATCTCAAAACGCGTACATTATCCTATACATCGCCTACTAGAAAATTCAAATTCCCACAGATGAATAGGGTTATCAGTGGTGTAATATTTTTTAACCATTGATGGTGCGGGAATAGTACTATATGCCACATTTTACGTCCACGTCAAACATTATTATTTGAGTGACATACACTGCAAAAAAAATCGCTGAAATTACTGAACAAGTGTCAGTGATATTTTACTGAACTGTTCAGTATTTGTCAACTTACATAACCGGTCTCAGTAAAATAACTGAACCGTCAGTAAAATAACAGAACGTTCAGTAAATTTACTGCCACTTCAGTTTTACAACTAATGATCTATGTAAATTTACTTTTTTTCAGTTAAATAACTGATAGTCAGTAAATTTACTGAATTTAGTAAATCCACTTTTTGTAAGTTACAGAACAGAGAGTCAGTAATTTCACTAAAATGAGTA
>JAUYWV010134700.1:0-39486 GCA_032274565.1 Nematoplana nigrocapitula
TCACTTATATAGCACCAAAAACTGTCAAGCAAACATAACATACAAACTCAATAATTGACAGACTTTCAGCCGCACAAATGTATGGGAACATTAATTATTTACTTAAACTGAAATTATTGTTATAAAACTGATTGAATCTATTTGATGTCAAATCGACATATATGTACTATACATGAGCACTTATATATCATTTAGTTTTAATTCACTGGTGTCATTTCCCGAGGACGACTGGGTAGATTCATAAGTCTAAAAATAAAATAATAATGCAGTATTTCTCTTATTTAGAAAAGTAATTTGAAAATAAGATGTTAAAATTCAACAACTATGCAAGACAAAAGTATATTTCGAGTAGTATGCTACTTTTAATAAAATGAATAGTAAAATGTAACACTCATTTTTAAGTACAAAGAAGAAAAACATCGAAGTAGTTGGTTATTGACAATTTTATTATCTAGTCATCAAATGTGGTCATAGCAAAAGTAGAATAAAATAAAAGTATTCAAACTATTCAAGGAACATACATCATCTTTACCGTTTCCGGAGCTTGAGTGGCAGCGACTGCATCCTCTTCCAAATATCCTGTCTTCACCTCCAATCACTAAAAACCTCATATAACTGCATTGCAAAAATGGAATTTTTGCTGGTTGTTCTCAGTAGATACAATATTTTTATTTTTTTCGTTAAAATAGCCGGAACGTGTCTAGGCTGTCTAGACATATGACGCATAGGTGGCCCCGCCAATGTACAGACACCTGCGAGACACCTGTGCAATTGTTAAGCCGGCCCTAAGTTCTACCTAATTGGATAGTTTAAATTTGAAGTGAGGCGATAAGATTGAATGTGAAATGAGTATTTTTTATTATTGGTGCTCACGATGTGGCATCAAGAATTATGTCATCGCTGATTCATTGAATGCCCCACGATCAACGGTTACTGGTTTTATTGCATGTTACCGAGAGAGGGGTACTGTTATCCGCCGGCCTCGTAAAACAACGTCTAAGAGAATCTGAATATTAGAGTATCTCAGTCCGTTAAAAAATAGGAATTCCATTTTTTACAATGCAGTGTATTTTCTATATAGCAGAAAGAAGGACGTAATTTACTTCAGACTATATTGAAACGGAAGAAGAACTGGATAGGTCATAAATTAAAAAAGGATAACCTAATGAAAACAATAATCGAAGGACGATTTCGTGGAAAACGTGGACGAGGAAGGCCCAGAAAAGGCATGTTAACAGAATTAAATACAGATTCATATATATAATCTAAAATATAAAGCAGAAAATCGAACGGCGTGGAGTATATGGATGCCATAAACGTGAACCTGCTTGACAAAAGCAGAACACTCGAGAACATCGAGACTGCGTAGAATTTTAATGGCAGAAAATGTTGTAGTATTATACGCTATATACCCTTTTTCAGATTCAGCCTCTCCGTTCGATATTTTAGTCGCATTATTTATTGCATTATCTCTCCGTTTTCTCTGCATGGAAGAAATTATGTTTTCTTTCAATACTATAATTGGTCTTCTAGTTTCATATATGGCGATATTCAAAGCAAACCGGCTCCCATGACAGCGCTTGATTTAATTAATTATAACGCAGCTTCCTGCTCTTTATACTTCCCACTGTCTCAGAGCTATCATTTAGATGTCGCCTTCTCCCAAGCGCTTCCTTTAGTTATTTATAGATCAGCGCTAGAAAAAAACTAAATGATATATAATACGACCAAATGGTCGTGGCGAGACATCCCTTTTGCCTTTGCGCTACATGCAAAAACTGCAGTTTTATAGTTCCTCCAGAATTACTTAGCGGAGCCATCGTTATGGCTCTATGCCTGCCCATTTCTCCGTTGTTGTTGTTGCCCCCGGACCTACTAAAGCAGTAGGTCCCCCCCCCCCTTGGTTCGTTCCCTCCCTCGGATTTCATTCTCTCTTCTTTCGGATGGCTGGTTTATGTTTGTCCGGGGATCATGTCTGCGAGCGATCTGGGCGAACTAGCAGCGATGACTTCAGTATTTTTTAATATTTTCCTGCAATATAGGGGAGACCTCAAAAACATATTTCGCGGTAAAATGTCGAATCGCACTATATAGTTGTTGTCGTATGTTTATTTTTCGTATTTGAATTGTAGTTCGCCCCATTCTGTGGATTAGTCCGAATGTTGTTCGAGTAAAACGTGCTTTTTGATTTTGCTGTACGAGGCATATTATTATACGAAAAAATAAAATTTGAGGTCTTGTCCTTGTTATTTTGATTACTTAAACATTTTTTTAGGATCAGAGACTTACCATATATTAGCGGGCTAACCTAAATTATAGAGCTTAGACATAATTAACTCAAATAGATGTGCTTATGTCTCACCAAGCAATAGGAATTTATAGAGAGTAGGATAGCCAGTCACCACAAAAGTTAGTTAAAGACGAAGGAATTAACTCCAGAATAAACTTTATTTTGTCAACATTCAACGAAACTGAGTTTAAGGATATTCAACGAGACCTCGCTTTCATATAGGTCAGTCGTCTGATGCTCTGTTTTATCAGCAATCATTTAAATGATGGCGAATGCCGTACTGATTCCTGATTACTTTTGACTTACATCTTTCTTCTGTTCGATCAAATTTCACTTTCAAATAAAATGCAGTTCAGTGGATGGAGTTCACTCTTTGTCTGACACCGTGGTAGATGATTACACCCACAGACAGTTAATTTAGTGGATACTTGCGCATTGATCGCGAACGCGAAACTAAATGTCAACATTGTGTCACATTTAGACATATACAATATATATTCCTATGGGTGTGCTTATTTTTCGCCAAGCAGTATTTGCACTGGGATGCCCTTTTCTGATAAAGTGAGTTCGAGATATAATAGAGTGGTGGTCGTTTTTCGTTGTGAATTCTATTCAGTTGAAAAAAAAGCTCGGAGTTGAAATCAATATCATTGATACACCTTTCTTTCGTTTTTCCCCGATTTCGTTAGTGATTGTTTTGAGGTGACAAAGAATGGAAAGAATTATAACTTAACACATATTTTAAAAGTTTATATTTACCGGTTTTCCATCGAGCTGTTGCGAATCACACTACTAAAATGTGATATTTTTAATCACATCGATCAAAAGCAAATGAAAGATTTTAAGAATATTTTTATTGCCTTCTTGTCATCCCGACCCAAATTCCGCATATATTTGAATGGAACAGACACGCGCTCGGCAGACATTTCGCTAAGACTTTTATGCGCAATGATTGATATTTCGCAAATTGAATCTCAGCTCAGTAACTCGTCCCAAACTTCATGCAATTCGTGTGGAAGTAAGCAATCTTCTCCTTTTACTAACTTGCAGAATTTTTCGGGTATTATTCTGCTTTGATAAAATTTTTGTAGACATGAAAGTTTCTCCGGAAATCATTAACGAAACGAAGTCTAAGTATATACTGAAGATGAAGCAAATCATTAATGTAGAATTAACAGTATATCTCTGTGTCTGGAAACGTGTCTTGCGGTCAGTCAAAAGGAATTTCAACTGTACATTGATTTCTGAAAATATTGATTTAATTGACAGAAAGAGTAAGCTACTAAAATATATACTGTATATATACGCGGTATGTCGAAACAAAAAGGATGCCTTCACGGAAATTCTTATTGAAGATGTCTAAATCTTCATTTCTTAAGTATGTAAAAGTCATTATCCACTCCACACCTTCTCGACAAGTAGTCTTATATCCACTCATCCTGCAAAGCAGAACTGGATGTCGATACAAATTTCAAATGTATATTGTAAAGTTTATTCCACCTTCGTGTATGATACCTTTAAACCAGGCTTGGAGAAAAGAAGAAAGAGGCGGTGGAGGAAAAGAGTGTACAGTATACTGATCTTACAAGGAGACACTAACAGTTTTTCTCTCTATTTTTTACTCGTTTTCATGCCGATATTGTTTTATGTATATCATTTTATAAAACTCAGCCATTCGGTGTTCTCAGTCTGCTCTTTATTATAACCTTTTTCCAGTGCCACTATTTTTTTCTTTTTTACAAGAGGAAACTTTTCTCGCTTTGTGGCTGACTCGGCGGGGTATACGTAAAATTGTTTACACTGGTTTGTCACGGAGTTGTGGAGGGATTCTTCGCATTCCTCTTTCGTAGCTGAGTGAAAAAGTTTTTGCCATCATCTATGGAAGTCTATTGCCATATTAAATTGATTGACTCGCGGATATGTGAGGGAGCAAGGAAAAGAAAGGGTGAATAGGGAAGCATAGTCACTCATGAGACGACTGAATTTTGAAATGTAATCTCTGTTCTGGGGTTACCGTATGCGATCATCATCGTTGTCTCTATAGTGAGCTGTTTGTTCCAAGAGAATTGTATGTGAGATATAGGGGGAGATAGGTAGACTGTACTTTTGTGTTTGTCTTTCGCTCATTTGATGAGGGGGTTATTTAACACGCTTTCATCAGCTAACAGATTATATAATAATATGAATTATTAATAATTATTGTTGATATTAAAATGGCCTTTCAAATTGATTGTTAGCCTTCGTACTCTGAGAAAGGATTCGCAATTTTAAAATTGGATTTTTATTTGAATGACTAAGAGTTGAAAATGACACCGGCGTAGTTTGTGTTTGTCTCAATCTGCAACACTTTCCAGTGGTGTTTTACTAGATCAGTGCTCAGCTCAATTAATTTTTCAATGAGATCATTCGCATTACCGCTTCCGTCGAGTGTATAAGGAATTGATCCAGACGTAATCTAAAGAAACACCTACCATTGTTTATTTTGATGTAGGGCGTGCCTCAGGTGATCGACCACCAACTTGAACAGAGAATTCCGCAGGAACCTTCGTGTCTTTCTCTGCGTGTTGTATATACAATGTATATTGATTATCTATACATAGTAAAGTGCATTTTCACCCATCTCCTGGCTTCATTTACCAATACTATAGATTCCGCATTCTCACAGTATATGTATATAATGTCCGTGTCCTTGTATATGGATGACGAATGATACTACTACTGTATTGTAAACAGTAGATTATTATATGCGGTTTACTCTGCGTATACAAAATATCCTATTATTCACTCGTGTCATTATAACCATCTCGGATTATATTCTTAGTACCTTTAGATCTTCATTTATGTTCTTGTCTTGTTACAACACCTCTCTCTTTCTGTACCATTCTACTGCAATGCGTAGTAGACAGTTCTTTAGTTTGTCAAATATAGACTGTGTTCATGGTTTTAGAATACAAAGCAAGTTCATTTTTTAAGAATGAACAGGTTTGACAGTTCATATTGCCCAATGATGACAGCGCTTTGCAAAAATTGGTGCAAATACTATTTGACTTACTGTTTAGTGATGAATATCGGGTTGGGTAGAGGGTCGTTGAAATGACGACATCTAATGGGGGGGGGGGGAACTTTAGTTGCAACACTAGATGCTTTTCCGTTTCAATAAAATTGACGTCAACGCCCGTAGGCTACCCCTTCCTATGAAACAATGCTAATTATGTCTGTGGAACAATAAAGGATACTTAACTATTAAGGGCGACTTCGTATCAATACTTAGTAAGTAGAATGTTTTATATTATATGTATGTGTTCGTTCGAAAAATCCTACCGTATTTATCCGTCTTCATTTTCTTCAATGGAATATATAGGAGCATTGTTATTATGAATTCCACTGACGGTTATTTTTTTTTCTGAATTATTTTTTCATATCCTATCGTCGGCATGCTTCCTCCAGTCTTCTTCCAATCTGTTTATAGGTTTTCCTCGTTCTCAGTCGGTAGGTCGATAATGACGAATTAATAATAAGGCTTTCCGTTTCAATGACAGTATACTATACGTGGTATTTTATTTGTTTTTACACGTGTTTTGTCATACTATATTCGTATTCTGTGTGTGCATATAAATTGCTGAACTACACTTTGCCAATTTTGACGCAGAATTGCGACTGTTTCAACATTTCCAAAGTAGTCCTAATATTTCTCGCTTTTCAACACAATGTGAAAAGTCCCCTTTCGTTTTGTCTTTTTGCCACTTTGTGCTCTTTATAGTTAGTCATTTAGTACATACTGTACATAGTTTCGCATCTGGGTACGTAAGACTGGTGGCAAGATAAGGAGAAAGAGAGTGTGTGTTTTTGTGTGAATGATAGTATTCTATGTACAGTATGTATGTACATAGATAAGGGACTGGTCATCTGCAACATGTGTTTCCGTTGGTGATCGCATTAGAAGTATCAGGCTGCGTGTATCTCATTTATATAGCATGCTTATACGGTACAGATAACAATTCGTTGCTTGCTTGTATGTCTCATGCCTCGGCTATAGTCAGAGTTAATCCATGTTTTCTTTCAGGTAAATATAAACTTGTTTACAACCGTAGTTAGGCATTTTCTGCTTATACCGATTAGCTTCTGGCGGCCAATGTGGTATAGTTTATGTCCTAGACCTGTATTATAGAGTCAGATGAACATATTAGGCCAATCCTTGTCTGCATCGCTTTCCAGTCATTCAATCATGTATAAAGTCATTCTGCACAAATGGGACGCAGTATATAAAATCTATATGTACTTTGAGTTGACATCACATGGTGGCCTATCTATGTATATGTGTAGTCTTTGTAACGCTATCTCTCAGTTCCATATGATAATTCTTAAATTTAAGTATCTGTGAAATATTTCATTTTAACTGACCAGTAGACTCAAATAACTGAACACATAGAAAAATCAATAGGGTCTTGTCCATTTAACTATCAGTGTGGTTTAGGGACACGTCCGATATATTAAGACTAATTTGCACTCCGCCACTTGTCCTGAGGTGGCCACCAACCGGATCTTTGCCCCAAGAATGTGAAGAAACACCGGTAGTCATGAAGGCATTTTCGACTCCCTTTTGAACCAACGACATTTAAAGAACGTAGAAAGGATATAGAGAAAGATTGAAGTGTAACAAATCGAGCAACAGTAAACAGACAAAAAACCAGCAATCTCGTCACGCAGGTGAACAGAACTAAAGAAAATAACACGATGCAAACGAGAGAATGACCAGAGCAAACAGCAAGCAATTCATACAGAAAGCGTTTTTTAAATATTTGACGGAACAACAAATCTTGTAGTACACTTTACAATACCACGATATGAGTTTGAACAAGCTTCATGATTGAATTGAGAGAAGTGAATTGTGTAGTCTATGAATTATTGAACACTATAGTGTTTCTAATTATTTTACTGTGAATAACGTTTCGTAATTTTGGAATCTCTAAAGGTCTCCCTAATTGAATACAAACAATTTCAATTTGATTTTTGAAAACTCCACGTCGCTTTGTGTATTGAATGAATATGACTCTACAGAATATATTGATTTATGACGCGCTCAAAACATGAATATTAATTGTATCTGCTTGATATATAGTTTTCTTGGTACTTTTTGCTACAGTATTTTGGAGTAATCTGCTCTGGCGTGACTGTCTTCACTCGTTGTCTACCTCTTCCTTTCCAGAACCCGTTCGTCAACCTCTCCCGAACCGTCCCTCCCCTGCTCCCCGCTTTTCATTGTTGTTCGTTTTAGGGTTTGCTGCAACACGCGGCTTATATTCTCGGGTGTCCGTTCCGTTTCGCCTCTATACTTCTTGAGTTAAAAAAGCTTAGAATCGATGCCTACTGTGAGATGTGTGGTTTGTTGAGGAGGGTAGAAGTTGAAAGATAGAGGGGAGTCGTGCGGGAAAAAGAAGAGGCGGACGGGGCAGAGGAGTTCGGAGGAGATGGGGGTGGAGGAGGAAGCTGTTGGGATCGAGGAGGGGTGGACGTCAAAACGGGGTATGAACTATGCAGTTTTATGCCTCCGTTTTCTAGCATTTCAGTCGGTCTTGTGCCGCTGCAACTGCTACGCGTTGACGATTCTGCATTGGAGGAATTTGCGAGCGAACTTCGTGGACTCGCTCTCGTTTTGCCACGTTCTGCTCTTCAGAACAGTGGGTCAGAGAGCGAAGTCGAAAAGGAGGAAGAAGGAGAAGAAATAGTTGTTCATCCCGTGCCCAACCACCCGCCCGACCTCACCCAATCGCCTCCTCCGTTTCCCATCCCTCATCCGCTTGCCAGTCTGTAGTCATTTGACCTGAGAGTTCCAGCGGAGTGGGGTTCTATTTGATCCTTGACTTGAGCCAGGCATGCTGCTCTCTTGAAGAATTGCTCTTTTTGTGCTGCATTTAATGGTTAGGCTGCCTCGGGTCGATACGACAGAATGGCTTCTCTTTCACCTCCCCCTTGCGTCTGCCCTGTCCCACTCTCTCTTTTTTTGCTCTCTTTCGATTTCTTTCACTCCTCGTATGGAGATCTGAAACTGTGTGTCTATCAGTGTGTAGTCTGGCTGCTTTGCTTCACTTTCCGACCTATTTGGTTGCTCTCCCTGTCTGTCTGTCTTTCGCTCTGGTATGTACCCGCATACCCTTATACGCCATAGATCTCCTTCCAACAGATCTTTTCTCATCAACTCTTCAACTTCAAACTTTTCCAGTATTGTACTACTGATTTACATGCAATTCAACACTGGAAAATCCTTATTCATAACCTGAGAGGAAAATATTTTACCGACACTTTATTTACTGTTTATTCGGTAATTTTAACTTATGAGAATCTCGCCATTTAAAATCAATTTCTTTTCAATGTCATTTGTAAAATCACCCTCTATAGAAATATGTACATTCACACTAGAAAGACAGAAATAAATATATTACCAGTATATAATATATCCATGCACTGAATCTCCTTTATCATACCTGTTTCTCTTGCATAATCGCCCTATAGTTATCTACAGCGTTTAGTGGGTATAGGTTGCCATGGTCAACTGAAAGGATTAGAAAATTATATGATTTTTTTATATTTTCTCCCCCTGAAGTTTTTTTTAAATGTTGTAGTTTCTTGTGTGTCTCATAGTTTGGATTATGGTAATAAATTTTAAGACCGCTGAAACCAGATATAATTAAACGCAGTCTATAGCACTTCCAAAATTAGAGGAAATCAATTGGGCATTTTTAAGAAGGATATGCAAGCATCTTGTTTGTAACGTACACTTAACCAATTTTTCTACATTATGTTATCTTAGTGTATAAAGTTTTATGAACCACTAATTATATTCCGAAGATTTTAATTGGGGATCATTGCTTAACATGATTCGGGCTTCTCAATAACATATAATTGAGGTATAAAATTTGAAGAAAATTATTATCAGAAACAACAAACAAAATGCGATTTCTATTTAGAATAAAAACATTGTTCTGTGACTGTATAATTAAAATAAAATTGTCATAATTATGTTTTTTGATGTATGACTATATGTTTGCTAAATTTGCTCTCGTATTCTCTTTATTTATGCCCAATAAAAATAATTGGTATTATTTCTACATTTTAACATATTATAATTTTTTTAAACACATGTTGTCCACATAAGGCAGTTAGCTGATAAAGTAAACAACATAAACCCACACAATTTCATACCAATTACTGAAAAATCGATTTTCTCATTTATGAAAACACTGCTCAAATTAATCAGAAATTAGAACTTAACCCATGCAGTGATTGACTAAATTTGTGTTTAACGATTGGTAAATACTGTAGTTTCCATCCACGAAGTATTGATCTGTATCGATTGTTGTCTTAGCGATAGAAGGAGAGAACAGTTTTCTGACATTCGTTATAGTTGGTTACAAATTCCATTTGTAGACCTGTATGCGGGTGCAGTTCTCGTATTTGACCACCTCCAGTCCTCCGGCATCTCCTCTCTACGTTGTGCCATGAAATTCTCAATTCCGACGAATTCCTTGCCCGAGGTGTACATAGTTACCATTCATTAATAACTTTTCCGCACGACTCAACGCAAAATCAGTAACACTGTCATCATCTTAACCCATTGGGGATTGGAAATACGGTGAAAACCATTTAGTAGTCTGGACGTTTTGCCGAGCTAATTGTTTTAGTGTGTGTGTGTGTGTGTGTGTGAGAGAGAGAGAGAGAGAGAAAGAGAGAGAGGGAGAGAAACTATTTGTGTGTGTATGTGGAAGAGAATTGTCGATATAGGTTAATATTTACTGCTTGCTTGCTTGTTTTCGAGCTCTTCTCCTGCTGTCCTATTTCCGTCGCCGTACCCTCTCGCCAAGCAAAAATTCTGCACCGGATGCTTATTGTTGTCGGGAAAACCACGAACCGCTACCCGCACGCACTTCCCCCCTCTCTCTCTAACAACTCTTTGCCTCGGGTATTCTGACTGAGATCTGCCAGTCTGATTCTCTCTTATCGGTATCCTATCCATGCTTCAGTATACAGGAGGTCCCAGTTTCATCGCGCTCGTGGATCTTTCGATATAGGCTTTACCCGGTGCCTTCCTGCCTTCAACTTTTTTTGCATCTTCAGCACATCCCCCACCCAATCGATCTGGCTGTTTGTTGGATGTCACAGATTCAGCGCTGGCGACGAGTTTTCAAATAAGGAAGTTGTATTTCTGATCCAGTCACTTCTGCCCGTTTGGTTGTTCAGTTGACGGTCACCATTCGAACAGTGTCTTTCTCCTCGTCTCCTTTCAAGCATATTGTGTGTAGCTAGAAAATCCATTATTAATCTCTTAACCTCGGATGTTTCCATACCGAGATTCTTTGGTTTCGCACAAGATGCTATATAAGAAAGATATGGCAAATGCTTCTTCTCTAGTCTATCCCCAAACCAGTCATTTGCACTTGCTATTGAGTAAAATATTTTAGCGTGACGGATGGGTGAATGAGATAAGGCAAGGACAAGCAAACATTTGGATACAGATGACGTAAGTTCGAGCCCCACCTCTGACAAAAAACCACTCGCTCGCTTTGCTCACTCGGAGATCACCATAGAGATAGAGTTAGAGGCAAAAACGTCCTTGTTGGCTGTCAAGGATGTCGTCACATTCATGCGGAAGAACACTTTAAGTGTCAACGGATGTTTGTAGATTATCATATAGCAGATGAGACCAAAAACGGTACAGTGGTATATGAACAGCCGTGACGGAAGGTAACGGGAAACCACCGTCTCTATCGTTTCCAAGACAGATTTATGGCATACAACCAATATGAACGGCCCCTAGTCCCCAGTGGCTCTTTGAACTTGGGCTATGGTGGCGGTTCAATCCTTCAAAGAGCAGGGGGTGCTAATAAGCACTGGGTTAGCTCAGGTCACTTAAATCATAAATGGATACGTGGACCCGAATTACGGATTACAACTTGAAATATGCGAATTATTCAACAAGACGGCAAGTTGGAGAACGTAGAAACACAAAATCAACATTCTGGACTTAGCGAAACACATTGGGAAGGTTCAAGAGACTTCATTAACAATGGATACCGAATCATCTACTCAGGAAGAAAAAAGCAGAGAAATTGTGTTGATGTAATAATGTATCAACAACATTCAATTAAAGGCATCAAAACAATACAGAAAAGCGAACGATTAATGCTGACCATCATCGAAGGAGAACCTACTAATACTGCCGTTATACAGTACATGACAACGGTACAGTATCAAGATGAAAACGAGGACAGAGTTTACGAACAAATTGAAGAACTGATAGAAGAAGTCAACGGAAACGACAATCGAATTCTAATGAAGTTGAAGAAGCAATAAAGCATATGAAGATTAACCAAGCAGATGGATCAGATGGTATACCAGCAGAATTAATAAAAGCAACTTTAAGCGTAACAATTCAAAAACTTACAATACACAATATAGATAAATTGATAGATAGATAAATATGGAAGGGAAATGTCCAAACGACTTCTACACAACAACAATGGTACCACTAAAGAAGAAACCTAACGCAAAGGAATCTAGTGATCATCGTATCGTCAAAATTAATGTTACAACTCCTGACCAGAAGAATAGAAGCCAAATCAAGATACTACATTGGAGAAAATCAATTTGGCTTCAAGAAGGGTTGTGGTACGAGGGAAGCAATTGTAAGTGGAATATAGAAATCCTGCCAGTCCTTTTCGTTTTGTTTCAAGGTTTAAATTCTCATCGAATATCCACAGTTCTGCTGTATGCTTTCATCATCATCATGTGTCTCGGAACCGAGCTGGTCGTTGGGGCACCACACGATTTGACATGTAACACTGTCTTCTCCAGTCATCTCGATCATCGACTTGCTTCAGGAATTCCGCCATTCCGCATCCTGTCCACTCCTTGATGTTGGTCATCCAGTTTGTTCTGGGCCTCCCTCTTCAAGTCTTTGCGAGTGCATTTCTTTGTCGACAGATATGTCCAAACCATTGGAGCTTACGTTTCTTCGCTATTGTTAATAATGGCTCATATTCTCAGAGCTCTATTCTCATTCCTCCACGATAGAGGCGTTCGTTTTGTGAGCTGTGTATCTGATCCTGAGCAGGCGTCGAAAGCAGTGCATCTCAAATGCCTGGATTTTCATTTCAAGACGCTTTGTCACTGTCCATGTTTCATAACTGTATAGTGCAGTTGACATTACTATCTCCCGTAGAAGACGAACTTTTGTTCCTGTTGTTACATTCGTGTTTTTCTATATTTTATTCATGCGGGCAAGTGATCCAGTCGCGATCGCTATTGTATATAGAATAAATCTCCTGTCCAGATGTTCCGTCATCTGTGATACATGATCCAATATATTTGAATTGATTTACATTCGCCAGGTTTTCGTCTTCTATTTCAGTGTGATATGTTGCACTGTGTTCTCATTGCATTCCCTCAAGTGATGCGAATCCTGCTTTTCCGAATCTTCCTGATGTTTCATCCAATTTTCTTGTCAGTTCTTCGAGCTCTTCTGATGTTTCTGCGATCAAGTCTATATCATCTGCAAACCGCAATTTACAAATATTACCTCTGCCAATTGTGACAGTCGCTTATTATTTATGAAGTTAATTGTTACACTGACGTTTTTATAAATAAAACATTTTACACTGTTAACTAGAAATTACATATTAACTTTATTATCTTTCTGCTTACTATATTCGGGACAAGCTGATCAATGTCTATCTGTAGGGTTATATTCGGTTAACTATATATATATATATATATATATACAAATAATTTTTTACTAGTAGTGACAATCACCATTTTCAGTCGCACGCAGACTGTTACAGTAGATTGTATGCATATGGATTAGTCTGACATTTTCATTTACACTTTTTTACTTTGCAAACAGTTAAACAATTTGATATTTGTTTAAGGATGGCGGGGAATTGTCAATGACTTTTAGTTGCGGGATAGATATATTTTAACTGTTGACATGGATACCCAATGCACCGCACCGATTGTGCTATTTTTTTTGTTTGTCTATATATGCGTTCACCATCGCAAAAGTTCTCACTGCTCTATTGTGTACCATCTCTTAACCGTCTTAGGATGGTAAGTTTGTCTATGGTGAGGTATAGAGAGAGAATCGAATTCGAACAGAAGGTGCACCGCTAGAAAATGCAATTTGCCTGAACCATTAAGCCGCTCTGCTGGCGATTGACTAACAACCGAAACGCGCATGGGTTTGCCCGATGGTTTGTCCACTCTCCCTCTCTTTGCTCCATATGATGCATCAAATTAGCCTGGTCATTCTCCATGTGCTCGCCCACTTCTCATAACATTGTTAATCTTCTATTTTTAGGCATGTCATAAATTTGGCAATCAAATCAGTGCCTCTTTCGTTTTTGCACATCGATTCTACAGTAGTGGCTGGCGTTTAATCGAACTAATTTTGACTAAGCAAAACAAAAAGCGTATATAATCGTTATACTCGTAGTACTATTCCAAATATTTTCGTTTTTGCATTTAATTGTCGGCATAAATGAATATCTACAATCTAGAAAAGGAACACTATGTTAACTTACTGTAATAAGCCGTACTAAAAATGCTACTAATTTTTTTTAACCCATCTAAACTCCATTTTGTGTGTAAACTTAGCTTATTGTTTTTTTGGTCGGGTTTTTCTTGCTCTCTTGCATCCTATATCCTCATTATAATTTGCGGCCCGGTTCTCATAGATAAGAGGTGGTTATAGATTACGTTTTTTATACGGAGCTATTCCGATCCGAAAAATTAAGAAACGACAATCCAGAAGAGAAAATATAGGACAGCTGAATAATCTGGTTTAGTCACCAGCCTCACAAAATCACTCTTTTTCGATTCACGTGAATTATTCCAAATCCTTTCCCACTTGATCACTTATAGAGACATGAGGGTGTTGGAGCTGATACACAATGGTCAGTAAGTCTATGTGATATTTTATTGAAGTCAACGTACAAAATGAGCATATAAAGTGATGAGAGGTGAATGGGACGGAGAAAGAAAAGCGTGACCTTGGTCTGTCAGCAGACTTTTTCATTGAAGGTTGAAGTCTTTCATTGTAAAGGTAGAGTGTGCAATCATTGTACCACTTCTTCGCATTCGAGTCACATGAAAACGGACGTCGATGCTGGTGGGAAAATGGATTTTTATTCGAACTCTAGCTCATTGATACACATGGTACAGATATCCGTCGTTGTCGGGTGGCAGTAATATGCTGTCCGTTGTTGTGTATAGGGTCCGAAGATAATTATAATTTTCCGCAACATCTACTGTCGTTCCATCCCGCCCCCAATCCACTTCTTTCTCTACTATTTTTATCTGTCTCATTACTTCCTCATTTGCTATAGTTGACAAAGGTTACACCCTGGAAAGGCACATTTCGATTGTGTATACATGATTGTATGAATGATACGGATAATTTGTTACAGGAAGATATGATATTGTGTGACAGGAAATAACGACGTGCTCAGATGTTTTTTTTATTAAACACGAGCCTGCGGCTCGTAGACTCTGATTATTGAAATCCGATAATCAATTAGTTTACATATAATAATTTTAATCAATATGACATAATCTACTAGTAGATTATCTAAATATAATCAAATCATTTAAATTATCGTAGATTCGCGGGAATAATTGACCACCACTAACCAGTAGATCTACTATGTATTATTTAGAGTACTTTGTTCGAATAATTTAAGAAGATAAAGTGCTCTATCTTGTTTAAAGCATGTTTGCAATTTGAAAGTAGCACTCTATTTTCTAAGAGAAAAGGTAGGGAAAATAGAGTTCAGTTTAAAAATCCGAGATATCGATGATGCGTCGTAGATTCAAATTTTCTCAGATATACATTCCTAGCGGAGGTACCCGGTTTCGCTCGGGGGATACATAAGTCAATAAAATATCGGGAAACAACCAATTTTTCAAGTAAAAAAATATTATGATGATTCAGTAAGAAATACCTTTTTGGATCTAATCGGGGTCATCCCAAGAAGCGGGGGCTAATGGGCTTAAAACCTGCCATAAATAAACTACAGTAGAATTGACATCTTCAAATGTAATCTATTTACACCGGTTTATTTGAGACCCTTTGCAACCCTCTGCCACGTTCCGTTCTCGAGTTATAAGCGTACAGAAGGACATCGCTACAGACACCACAAATATAGTTTTAGATTCCGAGGTATACTACTCTCAGATTTATTACTAGTAAAATAAAAAACCGTAGTATATTTTTTAAATATCGATTAATAACATTATAATGCAATCATGTTTGGACGGTCAGTTCGGCCTTTTTACGACCAGCAATCAAAACAAAACCTGGCCTATGTCCTCGGCACTGTAAATGTGCAGCTACACACGAAATTTCAAGCAATTTGGTCAATCAGTCTTTGCTCGAAAGCGTTCTCACAGATACATACACACACATATCACTTATTTATATAAAAATTACTGTTCGTCAGATAGATCACTATTGGAAATATTAAATGATGTGTGATTCCCAGAATGAAAACATGGAAGATGCGCCTGCCTTTCTGGTCAACTTATCCTATTATCCAAATGGGATATATGGAAGCGTTAGCTGAGCGGTCAATGGTACAACTGTTAAACAACGATGATTTTTTAATTTCGATGTTGAACAATGACCTAACGGACGTTTCTAATACCGTTTCATTGTATGATTCTCAAATCGTACCTTTAACTTCAAGTGGACCTTCTCAATCAAGATTTGTGGCCCCTTTGTCTGACTCGATGATATATAAAAGATCTAAATCAATCTGTTGTTCCCATATACAGAGGGATAATTGGGCCCATAATACGTAGCGGAAGCCCTGGATGCTAATATGAAAATTTCTTCGCAAAAGGAAATAGGTCTTCACACAGACAGCGCCGAAGTTCTGTGTCGTGATGAAGAAAAATTACTTTGAAATTCATCCCAGCTAGGTTCTGAAAATCCGACACAATTATTGAATACGCTGTTTTTTCTAAATGGATTACATTTCGCAATTCGTGGAGGGGATGAAAATCGGGCTCTTCGAATCACCCAGTTCTAAAGAGTGAGCAAACCCAGTGAGCTCCGAAAGGTTGTTTATAAGGAAGGCACTACCAAAATGTATTCAGGAGGCATTTTGCATCGAACCATTAAACCCAAGATAATAGAGCACCATGAGAATCTTGAGAATCCAGATTAATGCCATGTTAGACTGCTGGAAAAGTATTTGCCATCTAATGCTGTTTCTGCCTTTTACTTGAAGCCGCTAAGTAAAGTGTCGAGGTCTGGACCATGGTAGTCAGCATCCGCTGTTCTGGTGCAAATATGTTTAAATCCATAATGAAATCGATTTGTTCCAATGCTGGCATTACGGGTAGAAACACCAACCATTCATTGAAGGCTACTTGTGCAACTCGGCTATTTCAGGCAGGTGTAGACGAGCAAGTCATAATGCGAAAAACTGGTCACCGATCCATAAAAGGTGTTCGGGCTTACAAACGCATGAATGTAGCTCATATCTATTCTACAAATGTTGCTATAGATGGCCAATCGATTAAGAAAATGATGTCAATTAATAACAGTAACATGAGTGGAATGACCTTCAATATAACTGCAACTAATGTGTCCATCTTCAATGGCAATCAACAGCAAAATAGTCAATGAGCGAGTGTCTTCCGATAATGCAACAATCATAGACTATCTTAATCTAGAAGAGACCAATGGCAATCACGCACCGTATATACTTATCACAGATTATCCCATCCATAGAGAATAAATAGTTTATCTATTCTCTATGATCCCATCATCGTTTTCTATTCTATGCATTTTACAGACCTGTATAAAACGAATGGTTGTTAATTGTTAATAATAGAGATTGATGTCTATGTTGATATTTATATGTTGATTATTAAAATAATTTTCGTTAAAAATAAAGTTTTACATTGGAAAATAGTCTCATAGTAGGGATAAAACATGTTTTAATGAAAGTTAAATATAATTTGAAAGAAGTGGGTTAGAATCCTATGGGTTTGTGAAAAGAGAAAGAAATATGTATAACTAAATCGAAAGATAGATAAAGCCCTGAAGAAAGAATAGCATTTTTCAGTGAAGCGGTCTTTAAAAATCATGCAGTACTGTATATTGTATTTGCTGTTGGAGTCATTTTTAGCCATAAGGCGTATGATGATAATGATTGTGTTGGCGTGTTATGTTGATGTTTTTGGATAACATTCTCGTCATTATCATCACTAATGGGAAATGGGTCATTACCCATCACTAATGTGCATTGGATCATTACCCATCACTAATGTGCAACGGATCATTACCCATCACTAATGTGCAACAGATCATTACCCATTACAAATGGACAACAGCAAGGAGTCCTGATGCCTAAAAATGTCATACTACTTCTCAGTAGCTATGCAGAGGTAGACACCAGCATCCACTTCAGTGTCTCAGAAGAGATGCGAAACCGTTAAATATCACCCAGATGAAGCTGTGTGATTATCATTCAAGAACAGATGTTGATATCAATCCTCACCTAAGCCATGCCCAAACTTTCTACAACATTATGGGTCAAGAAGAGTGGTCATAATTTAACCGGAAGGCCCAACTTTTGCAGAACACCACACATATGTCCAAGCCTAACTAAGATGTCCCTTAGCGTTGTGTATTCGCACCACTTCTCTTAGACAGACCCCGAGGTCACCGTGTGCGTCGAAGAACTGGAGGTTAGACAAGAGTGAGATGAGGATTAGACTCTGCTGGTATTTAAAACTTACCTAATCACAATTTCAAAGATGTTTCAAATGTTCCATGGCAATACATGTCATACTGTTACCATAACAGCGAAAAGGACAAAAAATACCACCTGTAAACATCATTTAAATTTTAAGCAAGTAAATCGAGAGGTCATATAGGCTGAAAGAAAGAATAGTTTTTTGTCAGTGAAGCAGTCTTTAAATTGTACAGTATATTGTTGATAGTAATTGTGTTTGTGGTGCTGCTGGTTGTTGCTGTTGTCGTTTTTTTCTTTCGGCATTCTCGAGCACCTCCCGCTGGTCGGGAGGCGGCATCGATTCCCCCAACCATCCCCACCCAACCCTCCACGGCAGATTAACATGTGATTAACATGACATACTACTATTATAGTAGTTATGCAGAGGTGCACACCAGCATCCACCGCAGAGGGCATTATCAGTGGCCACAGGAGGAGACGCTACGAGTTAGACAGCCTTCGTTTTGTCCTGACGGACTTAGGCGGTGCACCACGCCGGGTGCTGTCTGGGCCCTAGTTTTTGGACTGCCGCTGAAATTAATCATTGTCATTGTTGTGAAAACGCGTCAGATCCTATAAGGGTAGTCTGATTTAAAACACAAATGGTCCCCGTTCACTGCTACCTAACTATATACAGAGATCAGACTTTAAACCAAAGAGATATCGGCCCTACAACACCTTCGTCTGTTGCAGCCGGTTCGCCAGGCTCTTCACACAATCTCAGAGATGACCCTGTGCGCCGAGGCACGAGCAGCGACCTGCTATAGATCCAGCATGTGAGAAGCAGTCAAACTACAGGTCCAGACTCTGCAGGAATTTACGACCACCTCCATGGCATGCAATGACATACTGTTAGCAGTACAGCGTCACAAACAGCCATGGACAACCTGCATACATCATTTGATATTGCCTATTTGTTATCAAGGGATACATAATTTGGTCTCCTTGAATAGCCAAAGCATTGCTGTTTTGCCAGTTAGAATGCCCTTCAGGGGCACTGAGGACCCGGGATACTCTGAGAGGTCAGTGCCGGTAAAAGCCCGTAAGATATCGAACTTTGGATACATAGTGTACAAGAAAGAATGCTAAACCGTTTAATATCAATGAATAAGTTACTTGGTCTCCTTGAATAGTCAAGGCTGTGGTGGTAGTCCTGCTGCTGGTGGGTATTGTGATTATTGTGGAGAATTTCCTAAATTTATCTTGTCTAAATTATAGTCTTTGCTTAGTCGAAATTTTGTATTAAGGAATCCCGGTAATTTCGTCTCTGTGGAATTACTCTTGTTATAATTGGCAGGGTATTCCATACATACGTATATGACTTTTTAGATTTTTAAGTGTGCGCTTTGAAATATAATTGACGATGGGGATTGGAATGTTTGTTTATATGAAGGTGTCAGCTGATTAAACTACGCATAGTCCATTGAACTCTTTATAGTTACGAAGCAATGTTTTATTTAACAGCTCCTCTCATCCCTGCTTATAGGCATAACCTCGTGAGAATACGGAGTGTTGGGTGGTGCTATACGCATTCTAGAAGTCGACAGAGGAGGAGGACGTTTACATATCTCCCGCTGTCAATCCAATGAGATTGACAAGAACATTAAAGTCCTTTCTCTCCCCGCAAACTGAAAATTGCTCCTCAGACGCGTTCATCATCCAGACAGCAGGCGGCCGTATATAGACATCTCTCATCCAGCTATGACACTATGAAAATATCTCCAGGCATCTACGTTGCTTTTTCTCCGCTTTTCTACCTACCTGTACCTCTCTTTTGTTAGTATATTTGCTTCAAGAAATATATAAGATCTCCTTCTCACCCCTCTTTCTCGCTTTGGATATAGGTGTTTATTTTTCTATTGACAACAAATTATATAGTTCCCGAATACCGAACTGCTGTTTAAATTTCGTCTCCTGCTTTCGATATTGGTAGGAAAAAAGGTGCGATCCATCTGGTCGTAATTGGGAGAGGAGAGTAAGGTATTGTTTCACGAGAGAGATGTGTCTTACAATCAATACAATCTGCGGGCGCGCATTGTCATGTTGCAAAATATACTGTATACTACAGTATAATAGTTTATATTCGCTTAAGTTTACTGAGTTTTGAGTAATAGAAAGTAACGCTTATACTTGGAATGGTTGAGAATTTTATAATTCTTTTCAAATAAATGCAAACTAATAAACCATGCCACACCATCCATCACCTCTTGGTGTGCTTGTGAATTATTTCTTCTCTAGTATATGTGAGTATGTGCGTTTTGTTGTTGTGGGTGCCACAGGGTATTTTTTGCAAAAATAGAATTTAAATATTTATTGAAACTTTTGAAGATTTACAGAAAAGCTCTAATTTTTCTTAAACATAATTTTCTGTAATATCAATTTTTTTGTTTGTTTTACAATACAAACAATATTTTTGCATTACATAAAAACATAACCTGCATTCAATCAGACAGACTTTTCTTTACATAATTCTTATAACGCTGTGCCATTAGATCCATTTAAAAAAATATTATCAATATGATATTCATGAGCTCGTCCGTTTGTGTACAGTTAGAAATACCTGTAGATAGTTTGGAATGATAAGTTGCCATTTTGAACATGATGTTTCTGCATTTTCTATTGCCTCTCCATATTCAGATGGCGTTGAAATTAATATAAGCACCATCCACAAATTACTTTGACGCTAAATTCGATCGTCCTGAGATAGCAGAAGCCTTCATGAGTAGTATCCCGTGATAAATGAAGTGTTATATTTAAACAATACCTTTCTTTGTCGTGACTACAAACTGACAAGTCATCTTTCGCATATACATTGAGATGAATGGGGTAGTACTTTACTGTAAGCTTCAACTCACTCTTTCTCCCGATCAATGAGATGCTTACTATCGGACAGATGACTTGGTCTACTTATCAATAAGAATCTGAGATCGTGGTAATTGATCCAAAAGTCTCATTATTTATATATGCCTAAATTTGAGCAATCACAATTAACATCGGCTAGTTATTCGCTTGCCAAATAACGCGCGATTTTCACGATGGGTTACAGTCGAATTGTATGACTTATGAGTTCTTTAAATTAAAGAAAGCTATTTGTGAGTTTAGGGTGAAATTGGGAGTATCTCTCTCATATACAGTATATTTATGTAAAATTGTTTTGTGTCTTTTTATATTTATATTTAAAAGTGGCACACCTACTTTGTGGTTCGGTTTTGCCGAAGTGTTTCACAAACATCAATTTGTTCGTTTACTTATGCAATTTTTCTACACTCCTCATGCTGCACAAAGTGTGCCAGTATTTCAGTTAGTGCGAAAAAATCTAAGTTATGTTCTGAAAGCATTTATGATTTCATATTTGAAATGGTGTGTATACATAAGCGAATTACCTATATCGCGTCACTACTGATTTTGGGGATATATTGTATGTACATACAAGGGGAAATTACTGCGTTCGGCCGGGAAAATGGGACGCATAAGAGAAGATCTCTTCGCCAGCAGAAACCTAACAAAGCTACTGACTATGCGCTGCGGTAAAGGAAGTTTTCATAACCGCCTTTTGGCCAGCTATATGTCATGCCTCGCGATAGGATGTTATTATTATTATTACAACACTGGTAATTATGCGTCTCAATGCAAGGTCACGAAGCTGCTGCACTCCAAAACAGAGCCTCACAGTCTTGAAGAAGCTGATCGAAATAGCTAGGATAGTTTGTATTGAATTCATGTTATAACACAACCACTAACAATGAAGTGACATTCTCTGTCACCAGATGCATGTCACTTTTCTGGCACAAATCCGATGCGCAGCAAGTCGTCTATGGTTTATAATTATTACTTACTGTTGAAATGATATTATATCCTAGCTTCCCATTTAAACTAATTGCTTCACAAGAAACTTCCTGGAGATCAACGCAATAGATGTCTAAAGAGATATCGGCATTTGGGTAGGATTTTGATGAACGGGTCAAATGGTCAGGTGCCGTGTTTTACTTTACGGCAGCCGGATCAGCGCAAATCATGTATGGCTTTCCTAATTTTCTCTTTTTTTATTCCATCAGTACAGATCATAAATAATAAAGATTTTTTTGCGGAAGACTGTATTTAAAATCTGTACAATTATACTATGAACAATTTAAACAAATGACTCAACACTTCATTCAGGCTATTTTTAGAACTTTTATTATTACTTCGTTTTAGCACGGATTTACTTTGGAACCTCTCCATTATAGTTTTCTTTGTACTCATTTGGACTTTTGAACCACATGCAGTATATCTTAAAGTGATTAATTTTCCAGTCTGGAGAAGTAGCGAGAGTAAAATCGATTTCAGAGTAATGAAATCAACACGAACATTCTGATCTAGCTTGGGTATGGTTGGATTATGCCAGGTTTCAATTTTGAATTTCGTACAATTTGAATACTATTTGAACATTATAGTTGCCGAGTAACGGTCTTTGACACATATTGAGCGAATATTTATTGTGAACTTTGCACTGGTATTCTGTTTATTTTTAGCTGATTTTGGACAAATTAATTTTATAATAATCTTACTTATTATGCACTAGCGGGTAGGGTAGTAAGGTGTGCAGAAGCTAATAGAAAGTTCAGATAACTCTATCTCAGATAAAAGCGCTTAAATGTGTAAAGAACTTATATAACATTAAAGTATACTTGCGTAAACAAAAGATAAAAAGATAAAGAAGTACTGATCACTGGGTATGGGTTCGAATCCTACCCAGTACTGGCGAGGAGCAATAACCCCTAGACCAGTCTTCTGGTGGATATCTTAGCGAACATATGTTATTTCTAAAACCCTCAGTTGTATTAACAGTTTTAAACTATGCGCAGTTCATCAGGAGCCTCTATGAGACATATTTCTCTTCACAAATTGTGCCAGTGCATTTGGAGGGGAAGGGTATTTTAGAAATAACCACTTCGTTACTACAGTTCATATTGTCCACGCCTGACATTTCTCCTTCCTTTCTCTTTAACAGACAGCGGAGGTGGTCATGGAGGCGACGAGACGGAGGGCGAGGCAGGCTGGATTGAGGGCGTTGCCATTTTGGGCGCAGTGGTTGTGGTGGTCCTCGTGGTCTCCTTCAACGACTGGCAGAAGGAGCGCCAATTTCGCGGTTTACAGAACAAGATCGAGTCGGAGCACAAATTTGCAGTGATTCGCAGCCGCGATTGTATTCAGATTCCCGTGGGAGATATTGTTGTGGGAGATATCTGCCAGGTCAAATACGGTGAGTTCCGTTTGTCTCTAGCATGAATTATAATTATCAGTTCAAGTGCAAGTGTTCTATGTTCAGTCAATTTAGTCCTGTCTGTCTTAACAGCTCAACTTTATATACAAACACTAAAACTCCGACCTTCTTCACTGAAACGTGTTATAGGCACACCACACAGATTAGCCTCGCGGGTCTGTTACACTTTTTTGGCAAAACCGCCGGGGGACACCTGTAGCGCCGAGGCTACGGTGGCAGGGATCTTCCTAGAAAGGATAGAAGCCCACAAGCTTCGCCTGAGGGCCTCGCAGGCATAACGCCTGGAAGCAAGAAGAAGAAGAAGCAACACATTCCGTAAAGCCAAACATGCCTGTGCAGCCTATCTACCCAAGAGGAGTTCATAGTATGGCTGAAAACGTATTATAAATCTTCAAAGGTAACGTTGAAGAGTCTATTACCGCCAACGAGGGCCTGTACAGTTAGACTAGGCTTGACTGGATCATCCATCTGCAGATGTTCGTCATGTGTATCCACGGCAATAATTGTGACCGTCACCCTCCGCGATTCAGTCCTTATAGTCTTGCGGCACCACCGTAGACTTGCGAACCAGTTATCGAGTGGTCATCTTTTGACCTCCGTGATCTGGAAACCCAGGGATATCTCGTGGCTAGTCACCACGCACGGATGGACGTACCTTGTACTGGATGAGATGCTAAGGTTACTGCTGCATGCAGTGGCTAAGTTCCGCATGATTTCAGTCTGATTAATCATTGGGACAAACTGCTCGCAGTCTCGCATTGATTTTGGTTGACTAAAAAATGTAACAATTAAACAGTCTGCCAACCGAAAAGATGCCCCCTATACTAATCGCCATCACCATTCTTGATTCGTTAGGGTGAGTGGATGTGGGAGTGTCTCTTTCTTCCAACTCAACTTGTCTTGACTATTTCACACATGTCTTCTCCACTCGAGTCCTTCGAGTCATACATTTACACTCTCCTCGGTCTTCCTTTAAATCTGTCTCCCTCAACTTTTCAATCAGGAATTTTTTTGACGATATTTATAAAATGTTCAACCTGGCTCCTGCTCATATTTTGCCCTCTTTATATCCGACTGATGTTCAGCCGTCATTATTGCAAAAGCGTTGATTTCCTTTTCAGTAATTTGAGTGACAGTCCAACTGTCGAAGCCGTATAAAGCAGACTATAGATCTCATTCTCTCCATCGTATTCTTCATTTTTTTATACCTCTTACCTACCAGGAGAATTTTTGGATGATTTGAACGTTGAAGATAGGGGTGAACATCGGTGAAAGGGGTGGAATTTTTTATAATTTTTGGTGCCGGCTAGGGGGAACTTATAGACCAGCTGGAGTTTTGGTTTCGATGGGGTCCGGAAATTAAACGAAACCGAAACTATATTAACTCGGCTAAATATCTTTTTCTCTCAAGTTAAAAAATATAATCATTTTACAAAAAAGCGGAGCCATGGCTTTGGAATACTTAGCTGTGTTAGTCTGGTCAGAACTTGTTGAAATCATAGGGCCGTAGTTTAAAACCTCCCTCGAAATCTCGAGGACGACCTCACCCTCTAACTTTCCTCCAACCGTTTTAAAACCTTCCTTGAGTCGAGGACGACCTCACCCTCGAAATTACTTTCCTCATAAATAACTACGTTTTGGAGGAAGACTCGACTAAGGTTCATACCTCATTCGAACCTTTCTCAGCGGTCACTTTCATACATTTTGATTATGGAATTCCACATTTTGGTCATTAGGCGCATATAATTAAAAAACAGTATTACGCAAATCTAATGCACGCATGCAATCAACGAGAATTGAAGTCACGATGTCGTTTTTCACAAGAGCTGGTCTTCTTCCAACTTTAAATAAGAAATTTTGTTGTCTACAAAATTTTACTATCACTTTATTTGCTTCTGAAAAACACCTAAATATTTTTTTATATAAAACAACAGTCTTTCTGAAAAAGAAATATAAACCTAAATATTAAAATATTTTTCTTTTAAAATTTGAAATAGAAATTTCTTTATAAAGTTTAATGCTTTATTTATTTATTTAATATTTTACTTATTATTTGTTATTTACAATTTTCTATAAATCATTAATAAGGATTTATAAAGAAGATAATCAGTAAAATATAAATTTTATAAATAAATTAATAAAATTTGTCAAAAAGATATTTTGAGCTTATATTCTTTTTCAGGAAGTATTGCTTTATGTTAGTTCTTATAGTCTTTAAAAATATTTTTTATTTATTTTATTTTTAAAACTTATTTTTAATTTTTTATAAACTTTCCTGATCTCATTTTTTAAATTAATTAAATTCTCTCTAGAAGTTTTATTTTGACTTTTTTATAATTTATGCTGCTGTAATTTTTAAATTAACTATAAATATTTTATATGTACAAATATTTTAAACATTTAAAATCAATTTTCTCTTTTTATTTCCTTATAAATTATATTTTCCTTATAAAATTTTCCTAATGAAATAAATATGCCTTAAACTATTTGTATTGAAAATTTTTATTTTTGTATTTACTATTATCAGAATCTCTTCCAACCACCATATGGTGTCAACTCCCTAGGCACTGACAATTGCGTTAAGGACTTCAGAGCAAGTAGCTACCTCTGTTTCCTCTGAACCATCAGGATTTTTGGAAATATCACCCACAGTTTTTCTTTCATTTCAATTTTCATTTCATTTTTTTTGTTCTCCTACCAAACCAAGAAATATTCCTCAACGATTCTTCCATTCTCTTTTTCTTGACAAGCTTTTAAAGTCAGTTTGTTTCGTGTTTACTCCGCTGTATTTAGAAATTATAATTTTAACTAGTTTATTTTTTTCTTCAGAAAACCCTTTACAAGACATCGTTTTTTCAAAACACCGCACTTTACTGTATATCCGACAATTTCATTGGTTAAAAATCGTTTTGAAGAAGCGGTCTTGCTCGAAACATTCCTCAGTCGAGGATGAGTCGAGGAAGGTTTTAAAATACCGATTTGGAGAAGCTCCTCGACTGAGGAAGATTGGTGGGTGAGGTCGACCTCCACTCGAGGGAGTTTTTAAAATACGGCCGATAGTTTGGATTGTTGAAGACAGGTTTTCTTGAATTAGTTTTAGTTTCGATTTGGTATGAATTTTAGTGCTACTTCAGTATATGTTTTCTGAAGTTTATGTTTGCGAAATGAATACTAGGAAATTATCACAGAATACTACAGTGAATTCATGGATTAGTTTTAGTTTCGAAATAAATGTCATACCGGGGTTTTATTTCATTTTGTTCTGTCTAGAATCTAATCTTCCTATCTATTCCATCACTACGACCCCTTATGAAAAGCTGAGTGTAAGTGACATATTATACTGGGAGATCTGTATAGCGTGCATGACCAGATTTGTTAGAATACGGAGAAAGGAGAAGTGATCTGAAAATGAAAACGAGATTGCATATATCATCCAAATTCGCTAATTAAAATTTGAACTTGTCATGGCAATGGCGACTTTCGGATGACTAATTTCTTTAAGTAATCATCTTGCAGTTTTTGTTATAGTCTCTGGACTCTTACTATTGATTTTAAGTTTTCTCATCTATAACTAAACAATGTTTTTCTTCTAAACTGCTCTACATCCATTATTCTCAGCCTCATCCAGTGCTGCATAGCTGGCTTCACTGCACAGTGTATTTTTCTCGTTCCTGGTTATATGACTGTAATTTTTCCGGTTTACAACTTTTAAGATCCCTATAAACCTACGGCGTTAGCAGCCACGATTCTCAATCTATGTTCCCTTCTTTATTATCTCGCAGCAATTCCAGCGCTATTTATTGTTTTCATACTTTTGTTCATACGGTGTCAATTGTCTCTCTTCACTCCACAACAGAAAACTAACTTTTTCGACTTTCCTCGTTGTCAGAATGTAGGATTTTTTGCTTTCATTATAATTTGCCTAAACTGCTTTTATATTATTACTAAGCAGAAAAATGAATAATTACCGGGTGTTCCTAAATATATGCCAATAAGAAAAAGTGAAGAATCGAATTGTGTATAATTTTCAATTTTGTATATGGGTATATGATGATTAACCAGAATAATTTAATAATTTTTTAACAATATTATACTCTACGAAAACTGTTCGAAATTACATTTCGGATAGTATCAGCACTGATTCTTTGCAATATCTGTGGTTATGTTACCCTTCAGTGCTGCAATCATACGTTATCGGTTGTTGTACATACAAAATTCGAGATGACCCCACAAAACAGTCATGTGGAGACAAATCTGGTTACCCTGGAGGCCACTCAACAGTACCTCGGCGGCCTATCCACTGACTAGGCAATACGTCATCTCGGGATTGTCGAACATTTATGCCAAAGTTATGCTGAAACTGCCTACAACTGACTTACACCAGTCTCATCACCAGTTTCAAATGACCTTCTTCAGAGTTATTTATTATTGTTTGTTGACAATTCCAGTGTCGCTAAACTTTGTAGAATCTTAGATACGGTTCTGTGACCGATGTTACATAGACATTATTATTCCATTAAACAATTCTGCAACAGTGAGCAAAGGAAACTTTTTAGAAAGCAAAATAATTGAGCAACCTGTTTCCAACCATAATTTATTCAACACAACCATGTAAAATCTAAGAGAAATAATGACTAGATTTCGGTTTGGAATTTCGAAATTAGTTATGTATTATAATTTGGATTGCAATTGAGCAGTTAAAGAACGCAAACTACTAACTCCAAGACGAAGGAGAAAGAAAAAGACCCAATAAACTTTTAAGAACATTGATGCATTGACTTCGCGACATGTTTCATTCAGACATTTAGGAGTTGTGATTTTAATTAAAAAACAAATTTCTTATATTCCAAGACATGACCTAAAACTATCAGTAAATGGAATTGAGTCTGTCTTTGCAGAATTAAAATTAAATACAAATACTTATGTTATTGGAGGAATATTTAAACATCCATATGTTCAGATGGATTTATTGCAGAATTCAATAATTGATCTATCTGATAATTAAGAAGACATAATGTACTACTACTGATGTAGACTTATTGATAGTTGATTCAGATATAAAAGTAAGGAATTATAATGATTTCATGAATGCTCTAAAATTTATCCAACTACTAAAAAAACCAACTAGAATTTCAAAACACTGTAGTACTCTGATAGATCATATATGTTTCAAAACTATTAAGTCATAGGATATCATTACTGGAATATTTTCTGAAACAATTAGTGATCATTTGCCCACATTCATTGTTATTCAGAAGCAGAAAATATATGGCATTAACATCTAGTCCTATGACAAAAATTTCAAACAGTAAAAATATTGAGACCTTTAAAATTGAAATAGGAAACTCTAAGCTAACTTTGAAATTGACAGAAACAGAAATTGCAATGACATGTGGAACAGTTTCTATAATGAAATAAAAGCAGCTTTTAAGAAATGTTTCCCTCTTGTCAAATTAAGTACACAAAGATTTAGGGATAAAATGTGGTTTGCACCAGAAATAAAAAAGTTTTGTAAAACAAAAAGAAAGGCTATATAAAAGAATTATTAGAACTAAAGACCTGAATGATGAATTAGCGTATAAAAGGTTTAAAAACCAACACAATAAAATGATAGAGGAGGCAAAAAATAATTATATCCAATCATCGAACAAATAAGAAGCTCTGAAGAAATTTAAGAATCTGAATAAAAAACCTAATTCTTTAGAAGAGGATATTAAACTTAAAATTGGAGAAAATGTCATAACTGACTAAAAGGAGGTATGCAATTATTTGTATACATTTTTTAGTGAAGTAGGTTCAAAACTTGCTTCCAAAATTATTGCTACTCCAGGTAAAAAATAAGAATTACATGACTAATAAAATGAGTAAAACAATTACAATAGAACTTACAAATGAGGAATATATATCGGAAATATAATCAAATATATCAGAAACAAAGTTCATCTGGCTATGACCAAATTAGTCCAAAGCTGCTAAATCTGACATCCACTGAATTTACCCCTTTACTCTGCAAACTCATAAATATGTCAATTTCTCAATCTATTTACCCTGAATGTCTGAAGATTGCTAAAATCAAACCAATATTTAAACAGGGTTCTAAGAGTGAAGCATCAAATTATATACCTATATAATCTTTTAACAACATTTATCAAAATACTTGAAATAGTTTTATTTAAACAACATACCAAATATATTGAGGAGAACAATACGCTTTTCAATGAACAGTATGGCTTTAGAAAATATCACAGTTCACTAGATGCTTTGATGTCTACTTATGATTATATTGTTAAAAGTAGAAATGATAATCTCAAGGTATTAGGTATCTTCATTGATCTACAGTTAAAGCTTTTTACAGCATTGATTTAGATATTCTCACTGAAAAATTAATTCACTATGGAATATCAGGACCACTTAAAGATATTTTGTAAAGTTATTCAAGAGATAGAAAAATTGTACAGTACTAGGTAAAATTGAGCCCAACTTACTTCTTATCCAAAATGAGGTTCCCCAGGGCTGTGTTTTGGGTCCCTTACTATATTTGATCTACTGTATATAAATGATAACAAAGTCCTTTCAAATAATATGTAACTTAAACTTTTTGCAGATGACACAAATTTATTCCTTTCTGATAAACAATATAGTGACCTACAACAAAAGGCAAACAAGTCATTAAATTCGTAAATGATTCGAAAATATAAAAAAATGTATCAAATAGGTTGACCATAAATCAATCAAATACTAACCACCTCATTTTCAGTAAAAGAGAATCAACTCGACCAGAGCTAACATTAAAAATTGGTGATAGTTGCATTGCCAGGGAATCCCACACTAAATTCTTTGTTCTTACAATTCAATCAATCAAACCTTAGGTGGGACAATCATGTAAATAAAATTATAGCCTTGTTAAATAAGTACTTATTTTGATTTTATATATAACATTAGATGTTATCCATACAGTAAATTGTACGGCTGTGAGAGTTGGACGCTGAAAGAAGAAGACGGGAAAGACTGACGGCATTCGAACTTTGTGTGGGTCTGGCGGCGAGTACTGCGGATAAGCTGGAGGGTAAGGAAGTCGAACGAATGGGTGAGAAATCGAGTTGGGGTGCAGGGGGGAGAAGGACTGCTGGTGCAGGGGAAAAACGAAAACTATTAAAGTATGCCCACTGGAAAAGGAGGGGAAGTAGTCTGGTTTTAGCCACTATTGAAGGTGAAATACAGAGCAAGAACAAAAGAGGTGCTTGGAGGAAGTCATGGATAGATAACGTCAGAAGCTGGACAGATGGAGGAATGAAGGAGGCAAGAAAAAAGGCATGGGAGAAGAAGCCTATGGCGTGATCGATCGATCGATACAGTAAATAGAAAAATATTTTTTTAAGCAGTGATTTTTTCCAAATATAATTATGGCATCGAAAATTTTGATAATTGTTGAAATCAATTAGACAAAATAGACTACTGAAAATTTTATGCTTCCAAAACTTCAGACAGTACTAATGATTTGCTTAAAAAATCAAATACTGAAAGTTTTTGACAATTTCAATATTATAGACTGTTATTGCAAATTCATAGATTATGCTATCACACTGAAAAGACCCTGGATGAATTTCAGTTTTATTTTACAAAATGTAAATCTATTCAGCCCTATCCAACGAGGCAAAGTAACAATATTCACCAAAATTGCATGGCTTATGCAACGAAAGCTAAAATTAATGATAGAGCTTCAATTCTATGGAATATTCTCACCTATATACTGTAAAATATATTAAAAGTAAATACAAACGATTTTATTTCAAATTACTAACCGCGCGGAAAGAACGACAATTTATCTATAATCTTATACTTTTGGGTTGCCAGTTATATCTCGTTGTAAGCGTCTCGCATCCTTTTGGTTAGAAAGTTTTTTATTTAATTTATTTTAAGGTGCCAAATTTATGGACCTACCTGTATTTATATTTATGCATGTTTTTTATTATTTTTAAACTCTCACTAATAAAATAAATTTTATTCTTCTTATTATTAATAATTTTCAAACAATATCAAGTAAACAATAATTTTGAAAGTCTCAGAAAGAATTATTTACTTGATATTGCTTGAAAATTGTTAATTGTTACCCGAAGTCAATACATAAATGTTCCTAAAAGATTTTCTTGGTATTTCTCTTTCTCCTTCGTATTGGATTACAATTAATTGGCATACTTTTGCATAGTTAAATAGGCAATCTACAATAACTCATGTTTGAATTCAAACACAATGTTTTCGAACCTGATCAAGATTATCTTTTACGCAAACAATGATAATTTTTTATTAATTTTAATGGCTTTTATCTTTGAATTCTCTTGTCTGTATAAAACTCAATAAAGCTCAGAAAGATATTCCTGGATGAATGCAAAGCAATGCTCTGACTGACCACAGATGTGTATCGGGGAATCGTTTTGGGTCGAGTGCTACGTCGTTATTTACTCATCTGACCATATGTATAGAGCCAACGTACGTTGGCTAAGTCTTTAGACGCTTTGATTCTATCGATCTGCATCTTCTGCTTACCTTTCACTTCTGGTGACTTGCACAATTTAGGACAATATGCCTGAAGTGCGTTTAGTAGTATTAGTAGTGAGACAATGACTGATATGTGTGGTGTGGTGTGTGTGTTTAAAGTTAGGTCTTAGTTGTTGTTGATCCATACAATTAAGACGTCAGTGAACCAAAGAAATGTACCGAAATCCAGCAGAACTCTTTGCGTGCTAAGCTATTGTTGATCATCACGTTCATAGCTCCTGCTATACTGAAGCGTTCCCTATTTCAATTGAACTGGCACTGAGCGTTTGACGTCTACTGTTGAGATTTATGTATACAGTTTGGCGCAGTGGAGATGGCTTTCTCAGTGCAGAGTGTACGGACGTCCTGGCAGATGCACACCTCGTATTATTATACATTGATTGTCTCACTGTTTGCCTGGAGGTGATTGTGTTTATGTTCTACACTATAACGAGACGGAGATGAAGCGAAAGAGCTTTCTTTCTTAAAAGAATAACAGTTTTACTGGACAGTATATTCCGTAAAGTTTCCACATTTCCTATTTCCCATAATACCAACTATCCATATTTCGAAGCTTTTAGAATTTGGTTTAATTGACGGATTTTGAAGTCTCATGGACAGAGAGAAAGATACACAAGTGTGTGATATATAAAATAATGACGGCAGTGATTACAGTGAGAAAATTGAGTTGGAATTCAGAATGGCATCCTCGAGGGAGGTTGAATGAAGAAGCAGTCGAGGCCGACTTGAAACATGGGAACTGTATGTCAAAGATTGGACCAACCGCTACACATTTCGCGGCAGACAGCAATAGATGGTGTATTAGTATGCTGGTGTCCGCCACAGCAGTTCAACATTGTACCATTTGAGATAGATATAGTAAGTGATCACTACAAATATCCGAATATTCTCATAGATGATCATTAACACAAATTTTAAAATTGATTCAAACGATTGACTTTTCCAAGTTACGTGGTTGCCGAAAAAGTCAACGGTCATTGTATTGCACAGTATGTTAAACATATTAATCTGGCTATCAAACATTTATTCGTTTGAAGTAAATCAAAGGTCAGAATATTTAACCAAGCAACATGTGTGTAAGGAAAATACAGTATAAAATATTTACTTAAAAATAGGTGACGAGTCTGAAGAGAAATACAAACCAGTTATTAGAAAACTGTTTGTTATAATCTGAGTTGTATCTATACTTTTCAGGTGACCTCTTACCAGCGGACGGCATTATCATTCAGAGCAATGACCTCAAAGTGGACGAGAGCAGTTTGACCGGAGAGTCTGATCACGTTAAAAAAGGCGAGACGGTCGATGCTATGCTCCTCTCCGGTAAGTTGTATAGGATTTCCATCTATAAATGGGATGGGATTGTATCAGGTGGCACCCCCGTCAGAGGAGCCGGAACTTCCGCAGGTGCAAGACCACCACCATGGGATACTCCGTCAGCAGCGACAGAGGCGGCGAGGGGCCGGCCCTTTCCCAAACGTGCACAGTCGCGGGTCTAGGGGAGCAGGGCAGAGCTGGAGCCACTGCTTCTTCTTCTTCTTCCCACCCTGTTCCCTCGCGTCGCGGATAAAAGGCGGGCTACCCAACCGGAGGGTCGGTTCGCCCGATCTGTCGTAGGAACTTTCCAACTTTGATGTCGTCTTCCAGGACCTCAGAGAGACTGAGCGAGGGGCCCAGAGGCGGAGTCGGTAGGGTATCCAGGCCGGGCACTCACATAGGAGGTGCTAGACGGTCTTCATTTCCTCGCAATTGGAGCCACTGCTCCCAGGTCTGCTCATCCTCCACAATGGGGACAAGGTGGATTTGTCTCCGGGTCCAAATTGGCTCGACACGTCGCGAGCAATCTACACCGCTTGCTTCTGAGCTGCTTGTGATTCGCAGTTCTGAAGTAAGGGAGAGAGCAGGTCAACAACTCCTCCTGTTGGCTGTTGTGAAGGAGCGCTAACTGAAATGGTTCGGCCATGTCACGAGCCAACAAAGAACATGGAACTGGCGCACACAATCATGCATAGCTACGTTTCAAGACAACGGGGCCAAAAGAGCAACAAGAACAGCTACGGATCGAGAGGGTTAGAGGAAGTGGACTTTCAAGTGCAGTGTGTCTATGGATTTTGTTGGTGTATGACAAAGAAGAATAAATAGTGCTCTTTATACATAATTTCCTGTAGACAGTGAGACATTTCCTATTATTATTGCACTAAAATCTTCCTCTCCAACAATGCAGAGATTGAGAGCATCTAGTTGACGAGAACAGATTTTCCCATTGGATTGGAAAGTGGAACAATGCTATCTCTACACGACTTGCTTGGCAACGAAAGTGCGACATTACATTAATAATTCATTTGTGGCTATGTGATACCGACTTTTAACGTTTTCATACCGCTTATATTTTACTGTGAGTTGGTGCAAATCCAAGAAAACAGTTGAGCAGTATTTGAAAAAATATATAGATTTTCTGTAATGTGAAATTATGCCGTAAGTTATAGAATATAAATTGAAATTTTGGGAGCGGCAGAGAAACCAACCTTTATAACTATTTGTTTATTTAAATATACTGCTCGTCAAGCAGACATCTTTCATTTGTGTCCAACTATTCAGAGAACTATTTTCCATGATCAAATGGTTTTGTCCTTTATTGAAAGGACATGATAACCTGAAGAATCGAAGGTACAAGAAGCAGTGGCGGGCGACATCAAGGAATGGACTGGATGGACGATGGAGAAGGTGGTAAGACAATCGCAAGACCGTAGGCAGGGGAAAACCATGATCTCCAACCACCGCAAGGAGAAGGAACGCCTGAATGAATGAATGAATTGATTTAGCGTCCATGGCATCCTCGCAGTTGTTTCATATAAAATTACAAAGCTTTTATTTGTGTGCTTATTTGTTATTCTTTTTCTCCTCTCCCTCCGCAGGAACTCACGTGATGGAAGGCTCGGGCAAAATGGTTGTGGCTGCTGTGGGCGTCAACTCTCAAGCGGGTATCATCTTCGCGCTTCTTGGCGCCACAGAAGAGGAGGCACCCAAAGAAGAGGATAAATCTAAATCGAAAAAGGCTACGGCCGGTGATGGAACTGGTAAGCTGAGCAGTTCAGGCATTCGCGTGTTTCACTTACACACTGGGAAAGTGCCGATGAACAACTGAAGATTGATTTTGTTATTCATTAGGCATATTTGAAGATCGATATAGTCGAATATAATCAACTAACCATTTGTTTGCTTCTTGACATGATACGTTTCTACCCAACTGTAAGCACACAAAGGCCTGATTGCAGGTAGGACATAGAGATCTGCGGGAAATTTCATCTATATTGTCGTTCGGTGGAATGGTTGGGCGGGTTTTCATCAAATCTCAAAGTTGTTTAACCGCTCTTCTGTGAAGTTAATATCTTTGTAACTTTTGCTCTTGGCATGCCCGGGTTCTCTCCTATACCCATAGGTTTTACTTAAGATACTGTAACTACATTATATGCCCTACTCATGGTCTCATCAATTCCCTAAAATTGTTCAAACTGTTTTTAGGGACAGCTGCACTAGAACGGTTGTACCCTGACGTCACTTAGTTTGTCATGAATATTTTAGTTTTTCTGCAGAAGATATTTTTAGTTTACTCGATATTGAACGTTTATCGAACTGTGTGGGGCTGTAATGAATTGTCCTGTATCACTTGTGGCATTAAAATGACATATTCATACTGAATACTCTTAGTTTGTGCCGACAGCGATGGACGACGGCCCTCTGCGTGTCATATTTTTCTTCACTTTGTTTACTTCCCATATAGTTTCTTTGGGGAAATGATGATGATAATGATGGTGTGAGGAGGTGGAGGCGAAAAAGACTGTTGGACTCTAATTGCTACAATGCTACTGGAACTAGGCGATCGATATGAACGGAATGGATGAACTGAAATAGAAAAGAGAAAGAGAGGGCGAGATGAGGAAAGATTGTGATAGTGGTGGTAGTTGTCGGGGGAGAGTGCGCGTGCGGACGGTTGTAAAGTTTAGATTGGAAACCGAGTGGTGCGCGCGCACAAAATGGTCGCGAAATACTCTGGCTCCCGGTTCCGGGTTGCGGAAACAAGTGGCGTGGTGTATTCCCCGCCCTCCCTCCTCCACCCTTCCATGCTCTGGATAATCTTGTCAACTTTGTGTTCGCCCTTCGGTTTGCCTCTCGCTCAGCCGGCTTTCCTCCGCTGGTCAGTTGGCGGACAATTAGTGAGATTACCGACCGAATGCGGCGCGCACCGAATCCGATGTTGGAGGAAGGTCGAGAAGGCGGGTGAAATTTGGGCAAATTGTCTAGCTGTCTAGCTTCTGGTCAACCGAGAGTGTGCACCGACTAGATTGAATTTTACTGGTTTGTACAGCCCCAACTCCAGGCGGTTAACACAGAATCAGTTCTCGACCCCCCTCCTCCCTCTACCTCTCTCATCGACCTTCTCCTCCGACTAGTTTGAATGTGCGAGTGTCCTGCCCAACAATGATCTCTCGAGGCGCTTCCTCAGCCAGACCAACTTGTGCTTGAATAGGGCTTGGAAATAGACTCGTTTGCTCCAGCGATGCGAAATTACCGAAGCTGAATAGAGGTAGATGGCGCATTTTTTTATTACCTAGCTTGCCTTCTGGGTCAGAGCATTTGTAGAATTCAATCGAACACCGACTAGCATTGTCAAATTGTTGTTGCCGTTGTTGGTTGGCTGGTTTCAGTTATTAAGTTCCCGCACTATGTTAACGACGCATTGCCAAGATTTTCGCCTTTCTTTTCCTTATGCAGGCGACAAATTTTTTTTTCGAGAATTATTACCCACAAAAATATCACGGACCTAATGTTTATGTTTTAGGAAACGAATACAAGACTTCTTCACCATATTTAAAATCAATATGTGATTCGTAAAAAATATTAAGCCAGATGTGACAGGATTTACCAAGATTTTTCTAAATATATTTTAATTTGTCTAATTCAGTGACAACAGCTTACCTATTAATAAAAAGGTAAACTGTGGATATCTTTTGAAAATCTCGATAATTTGATTTGATGAATCGATATTCAGTTAATTTCTTTTTCCGAAACTGAATTTGCACAATTGCCTAAGATGAGAGGGAGAGAGAAAGTAAGTGGGAGTGAGCCAAACAATTAAATTGTGGACTGTAGGCATGCATTTGGATTCCGCTCTGGACTTTTAACTATGTAGTGAGTGTGCATATTCGTGTGTAGAAGAATAGCATAGGATAAAAACGGGAGATAGTATGTTACTGAAACACTTATTAGGGTTATTGATTTTGGAAGAAACATTTCACCTGAGTTCTGTTTGTAGAAAAGGTTGCCAGAGAACCTGTCTCTTCCAATGTAAAGTTCGCGTAAGTAACATCCAGATCCAATTTCTCTACGGATTACTGTAAACGGGAAGACCGACTCTCTGTTCGACCTAGAGGCAAAATAGTCATTGTAATTGGGAATTTCAGAAGATGTGGATGAATGGGATAAATCAAAGTTATGACCTCATTGAACTGCCGGTATCTAGTTCTCTCAAGGATCAACTCGGTGAACTCGATAATTGAGCACCACTGTGAGTCAAAGAGAAAAAACTACTAGTATTGGTTTGTGCAGTTCTGGGTCATCTTGCCACCTATACCATCAGAACCTGAAGTATTACCAATACTCTCGATAAAAAAGCGTAACTCAACCTCCTTGTTAACTGAAAATAACTCATATGAAAAGCTTCATATTTTCATATAAAGTTTTATGATTTGTTCCGTCGATAGCGTTCGAATTCTATACACTTGCCTTGAACTGCACCCCTTTTCAAATATCAAAACCAACTGAACACGTTCAATGTTCACGTTCCGTCATATCAATCAGAACCGCTTGATATAGAGAAAATTTAGAGTTAGGAATAAGTAATGTAGGCAATATTTCTATTTCCCCTGACAGAGACGGTGGTGCAGGGGATATATCTGTCGATTAATACACTCTTATTCGTTTTATTGTTGACCAGGTCTATTTCTTCTTCTTCTTCTTACACGCTACACCGGCAAACCCTAGGCCTGCGCCGGAGGGGCAGGGTCGAATTGAGGTTCGTCTCTGCCCACCCGTCTGAGAAACTTTAATATCTTCGTCGCTGACTGTGAGTGGACGTCCTGGAGCGAGGCCCCCGTGCCCCCACGTCTGGTATCGGGGTACAGGGTTTCGCGGGACATTGTGTGAGTAGGTGCGAAAATGCTTCGCATTAGGGCACAAGTCCCGGTTCGCAGTTGGGCGATCGTTCCTGCTTAGCTGGTCCACATCCGGCGTTAGCTCTATTTCCTTCGCATTTTCCCGATATCAGCAGCCCTATCACCCCTAACTAGTCTGGTCGACTTGATAAATATATCGTTGAGTGAACCGCTTTGTATGAAGCGCGACGGGAATGGTTGAATCGAGAGGAACTGGGAGCCCCCACATTTATCATAATTAATGCGTTAGTTTCCTGGTCACACAAGTATACGAGGAAATGAATGCCGTTTTCATATTCTATATTTTTTGCAGTTTGTACAGTGATCTTACATCTGCATATTTTAAAAAGGATAGTTGTCTTCCATTCAGGCTATCCTGTATAGGGAAAACAGACAGTTAAATACATGACAGTTCGTGTCATTTTGTAACAGTGATGAATCCTTTTAAAACATGTAATATCTGTTTCTTTCTTTAAATATCTCATTGTGAATGAAATGTTTCCGCCGATATTTGTTGATTTCTAGTTGCAACCACAAACGATATACACAACAACACGGGTATGTACCGGGTTACACTGTGGTTTTATCTTTCTATCTAATTAGTTTGTTGATTGACTGGCTGGCATATTTGGTTGATTCAACATTTTGTTCAAAGTTTTGTCCTCTTCCCCTCCTCGCCTTTCAGCCTGCTTGAGTCGCCTTTCGTACAAGCTCTAGGTGCCTCTATTGATTGTGTTCTGTGCGCCTCGAGTGTGCCGTATTTATATTGCTATATGCTCCGTTTTCTTCTTTTATTCTGCTTCGTTTTGTTGCTCCGAATAAATAAATTGTTTTGCTTTTGAAGTGGTGTTTGGACGTTGACTTTTACACACTTTTTGCACACGTGAGGCGTTGTGCAGTCGAAATTGAAGGATGTGGAGAAGAATAACTCTGGAGAAATTACTGATATCGTTCCGATGTGTACCTCAGAATTTCATTTATTGGACTTTGCTAACCTATTTTCAGTTTTTAGATTGCAAGATTCATAACACTGCATACATGGAATTGTCTGTTATCACCACAGGTTTTTTCTGAATAATCGGACTGTGTTTTATCTTTTTATATAAACGGTAGAACTAAACTTTGCGTTCTCGAGAAAAAGCGCGCGCTCCTACTGGTAGTATTTGAATTTTACTAACGAAAGAATACAGCTGCAGTTCCTTTCACCAGAATTACACGTGGCACCGCAAATTCCAATAATAATACTTTATGACATCGAGTGTCCAGCAGAAGGTTTTCGCTACGAGTGTTGAAAAGTTTCTGCGAGGTCACGAGTGTGCATATGTGCTTTTTCCAACGATTGATATTTTTGAGTATGTAAGAATAGAGGAG
>JAUYWV010134701.1:0-27807 GCA_032274565.1 Nematoplana nigrocapitula
CTATTATTTACTTAAGTTATGTGCCAAAAAGAAAACATAGTCTCTGGTAATAGAGCAATAAAGCTGACTGCTGAAGAATCTTGAAATCAATGTCTTTTATTTTTATTCTGTGGTTGCGATCTTTTTCGTGGCAAAAGTACGTAGACAACGACAAATTTCGCGTTGCCTCGTGGCGTCAGACATACAACACAGGGGAGGATCGCCGCTCCGAAAACGCCCAAATCTGTCAATTCTCCCCCTAAAAAATAAAATAATAAAAATGGGCCCTTTCGAAAAAATAGAGGGCCAAATCCGGGGATTTTTTCAGGGGTAGGTAGGTTTGGTTGCGCTCGAAACAGTTGCCCCCCCCAAAAAAAAATTTTGGGCTGGATCCGCCCCTGCTTGGTTGTGGGCAGTTTCAAGGGGACGAAGGTTGGACTACAGGTGAAGGGAAACCAGGCGGGGGGGGGGGCATAGGCAAGCATTGTCGTAGATATTAAATTGAAGCATTGTGCGATTTGGACTTGCGCCAAACAATTATTCAATATATTCATATGTACAGCGACCCCTGTGAGACTTACGTTGGCTCTCTGACTTACCGGTTGATGACGGAAAATGAAAGATTGCCCTGTGGCTTCAAACAACTGACTATATGACATTCATAACATCATAGGGCGATTGACTGTATACACACGTAAAACTAACTCTACCTCTAAATTTTGTTGCTAATTATATCATTACGCAGTCCGTGTCAATATTTTCCTAATAATTACGAGTGAGTAGTGACTAGAGTGATTATTTAACTATGTTCAAATGCATCACATTAGGTCTAATAGAAAATTAGTATGTGCTCAAATAATTTTATTTTATATGTCGAAAACCATTTTCGTCATATAAAATTTTTTTTTATATGTCAAAATTTTCGGCATATACAATTTACGTTAATTGATTACTTATGACTCATTGCTAAAATACACCTGTCACCCATGTGAGGTGATCCACAGCTTTATACTATGTCTATAGGCTACTATATATAGTATTACGGAACAGGGCAGTGTAATAGCCACTGTCTTCTTTATTACACAGAAAGGGGCACAGCCGCAGTATTGGGAGTAATAGACACTGCCTTGATGTTATGTCTATTTTATTGGCCTGACGTTTCAGTTACCACTGTAACCATCATGTTATACTTATTTACTAAGCTAAATTTCTGTAAAGTTTAAAATGAAATATTATAATATCAACTGGAAAAAATTAAAGCTACCCCAAGCTTTAGTTTTAGAATTTCGAAAAGTATACAATAAGATTATTAATAGTCCTATTCCTAACCATTATATTACTGAAGACTATTTGATCAATTTTTAATAAAAAATACAATAATACATTTTAGTGCACTATTTAACACTTGCAATATATATAAAATTTCCGCAAAAAATCTCATAAACAGTTTGCAAAGAAATTAAACTACCTACTACAAATTTGTGTGTTTTAAACACAGCAGCTTTTCACACAAATATTACGTTATAGATACTTCAGCTCATTACTAGATATTTTATTAAAACAGCCGGACATTACGATATATCAATTTGCTGAAACTGTGCTATCGTGAGTAGCTGAGATCTTAGTGTCAGGTCGACTATAAGAAGCAGATAAGCACTTATTTATATGTGCCGACAAAAATTATTGGATGTTCTTGATCACAATTCATCGCCGGTATGCATGATCGATTTAATCAGCCGGATTTCTAGCTGTATCGTCAGCTACAATATTTATTATTGAAAAGTCTTCGAGGTGACACCATTCTGCTCCAGATTTGTATTATGTCATGAATGCTTATGAAGGAGATTTTGAGCTATGAAGGGGACGAGCCCAACACACCACAAAACCCACCCCAAGCACCAGACACACAAACTCACAGCACCACTCAACACAATCAACAACCATCACAAACCTGGCCTTGCTCTCTTTGCAATCACAACATAACAAACAGGCAAACATCATTCCGCTGCAACACCCATCACATACACTGGGTACCCAAAATATGCACGTAGACAAGCATCAAACAATACACAAACGCATGGCTCTGCCCAAAACGCACAAAACACCCACATACACAACGCACGAACGCCCGCGAACGGTGCCAGGCGTGCAACCGCAACGCCCCGTCGCAACCACGGCCGGGCCCCACCTGAGGACATCAGCCCACCTGAATGCCCATTCCAGCAGCTGTGTGCCAATTACTTCGCGCACAAGGGCCTAGCATATCTCGTTATCGTTGACCGGTATTCGAACAAGCTCATCGTGAAACAGGCTCGGGAAGGCGATAAGGGTGTTCGCGAATCTCTCTACGCCGCGTTTTCGACACATTCGTCATAGAACTACCAGCGACGGTGGGCCAGAGTTCAACGCCCTCTAGACGGAGGCGTTTCTGGCTGACTATGACGTCCCCCATCGTCGCTCATCCATGGCGTTCTCTCATGCTAACTGTCGCGCCGAGGTTGACAGTTGTTGTTGTTGTGGTTGCGGTGGGATGGGATCAGGCGGCACCCCCGTCAGAGGAGCCGGAGCTTCCGCAGATACAAGGCCACCGCCACGGGATCCTTCGTCAGCACCGACAAAGGTGGGGCCACCACCCCGAACGCGCTCAGTCGTGGGTTTAGGTGAGCAGGGCACACCTGGAGCCAGTGCTCCAGGGCCTGCTCATCCTCTCCACAGTGTGGGCAATTCGGATTCGAAGCCGGGTCTAGCCGGGCTCGCGACGTTGCTAAAACCCTACAGTGCCCGCTCCTGAGTCGCGCGAAAAGCGTCTCGGCTTGTCGGGATAGGCCCGCCGGCTTGGGCGCAGCCGAGTAAACTCGGCGAGTGCGCTCATGAACCGGGAAGGGATCCTTGGCTTCCCTCTTAATGAGAGCCCTAGCCGCCCTGTTCCGCAGGTGGCCCGCCGCCTCCTTGGCCTCCCTGTCGGCGACTTCATTTCCATGAAGGCCACTATGACTAGGGATTCATTGGAGGACAACGGTGCCTTCCACCCGAATCAAAGAGGATCTCAATGCGCCCAGTTTCTGGTTGCAGAGAGACGTCCCGCTGCTCAGCGCATCTAAGTCAGACCAATTGTCGGAGCAGATCAAATACCGCCCACCCTGACCCTCGATCGTCAGCCAATTCACCGCCAGGCTCAGTGCAGTCACCTCTGTCTCGAAAGACGAGGTGAACTCAGTACCTTTCTGACGCAGGGTTGCCACTACTGTCGGGCTTTCACCCGACCCGCTAGTAATCACCGCAGCACTACCCCCGCGCCGCATACCACCCTCAGCCGACCCATCAGTATAGATGATGAGGTCAAACTGTCCCAAGGAGCAGATGGTGTCCAACGCGTCCTCTAGACGGACAGCATTGCGGCTGCTGCCACCCCTCAGAGAGCGATGGACGCTCCACCATTCATTCCCCTCTTCCACGGGGCAGAAGTGACAGGGGGGAATTCGAGGCGCCGTTGGTTGTTCAGGCCGACATCACCGCATACACCCCTAGCCGTCTCGCGGTGTTGTTGTTGTTGTTGCCTCGGTTAGGGCGCCCCGCCTGGGTCCCACTAGAGCGGTCGGACCTCCTTCAGGAACCCGATAGCCGCCAACTCGTTTCCTAGTGCCTCCTCGCCAGCCATGTCATACTTCCTTCTCGCTTGTTCCCATCTCGAGCATTCGAACACGTGGTCTTTATCTTCCTCTTTTCCGCAAACATCGCACAAGTTGTCCTCGATGTTCCCGATACAGTGCTGGTAGTATTTAGTTTTCAGGCGTGTCCCGCCCTCATCTGCGCAAAAGTCACGCTCGTTTTCCTGTCTGTGGCATGTCTCTTTCTTGTCTGCAGATAGATCTTCTTACTCCTCTCGCTCAACTCTGGATTCCACCTCTCCTTCCTACAAATCCTCTTCTTCACCACACCGTGGTCCACCTCCACCTCCTCCTGCTCCAAATCCCTAGCTCTGTTCGCCTCCCTGTCTGCTTCCGGATTCCCCTCTGTACCTATATGCGCTGGTGTCCACTGTATCGTAATTTCAGTATTTTCTCCTGCATTCCATAACTCGTCCTTCAACTCTTCCATTTCGTTCGAAAGCGTAACTTTTTCTTCCTTGAGGCTCCTCACTAAGGCCTGACTGTCCGTGTAAATATTCGCTGTGGACAGCTTTTCTTCTGTAATTTCTTCGCAAGCCATGGTTTCCGCCATATACGAGCTGCACCATCTACCTGCTGCTTGTCTATTCACGTACTTCCGTCCCTGGTGGGAAATCACGGCTGCACTACCTCCGTTCTCTACTCCCCCCATAGATTTTATTAATAACCTAAACTATATTGTTAATGTCTTTGACTCCCCCTTCCACAGAACCGTCTGTGAAAATTCTCATTTTCTTCTGTCCATTTCTCTCCATCGTCTGTTTAGTTATTTATTTTCTCGCCTTGCTCGACATTTCCTTGTTGGTTTCACCGATCAGCTTGTCCTGCAATATAATGTTTCTATTCGCCTTCAGGTTCTCCCATGGCTTTCGTCTAATCAGGCTAAATGTGCTTCTCTTGAAATTACCAATCGCTTCTCTGCTCTCTTTCCTTGCTTGCTCCTTGAGACCTCTGTTGTTTTTCAATCTTATTATCGTTACTCTCTCGAAGATTTCTCTCCTCGGGCCATCCTCCTTCAAGCACAACGATTTCTCAAATGCTATAATAGCTCTTCCTTTGGATTCCGTTCCGACCGTTATGATACCTGTTACCAGGTAAACGTCTTCTTCCTTCGTAGTCCTAGCGATCCCTGTGACCGCTCTCGGCGCTTCTTTCTGGGCTCTTTCTAGTTGTTCTATGCTCGATTTAGAGAGCCAGGGCATCCACCCCGCCGCACCATACCATATCACCGCTTCCACGACTGACTTGTACACCTTGAACAGGGTCTCCGTATCCCATCCCCAATCCTTCCCTGCCAACGCTCTCAGCACGTTTGTTCTCTTTCTGATTTTCTCTAAATTCTTTCAGTTTGTGTTTGGAAGTAGACACCTCTATCCAGGATTACCCCAGCAATCTGATTTCCTTCTTGATCTCGATGCGCTTCCCATCAAGTTTGATGTTCGGCCTCCATTCTTTGTCCTGGGGGTTCCTGCTAAACATACAAGCTTCCGTTGTGTTTGGGTTAAACAGGATTTTCTTGGTCTTAGTCCATTTTTCTATGTTGTTCAGCGTTGCCCGATTCTTTGTTCCAGCACCTGTTTGTCCTTGTGTGTTGTCCAGACCGATATGTCGTCCACAAAACCTCTGTATTCCACTTCTGGCACAACATATTCCTTCCAGTCATTGACGTACAACAGGAAAAGGATCGGTGATGAGACCGCCCCATGTGGCAGGCCTTCTTGAAATCTTCTCCATTTATTGGTGTCCTTGCAAATCATGACTCTAGCTTTTCTATCTTACAGAAAGCTTTAGAAGGTGTTGTAGCGCAGATATCCGGTTGGGCAGGCAGTCTGATCTATTTGTAGTTGGGTGGTAGCCAATAGAGATCATTTGGTTTTAAATCAACTACCAGGCACGTTCTCGTTCAAGAACTAAGTCAATCTACATAGTATGAGGCCATGAGGTCCACCTACCAGAGGCATCGAAGCCGGATATGATCGGACACGGTTGCTTGGACGTTGTTCCGGCCGGTGTGTAGGGCCAGCAGGTTAGCAACTTGTCTCTGATCGGCGGGCAATAGACACGTTCGCCGGCTGGTAAAACAAAAAAGTACAAAAATAGAGTCGACGCAGACTAACTATGACGTCAGTATATACTATTCGCGCATTTATTGGTCTATCATGAAATTCCCTCGATCGATTGACGGCGACAGCTGTGTGTTTATCTCTTGCCTTACAATTTTAATAGACATTTACGTAACATCGTGAACTTCAGCTGAGTATATAAAACATACTGTATACCAAAATGTAAAAAATCAGACAGGTGACTTTGGCGTGGCAGCCATAGCGTCCTTCTCTATTTAAATGCGAGTTTTCCTAGCCAGATCTTGTTTTCTCAATACGCGACGATAGCGAAGCGGATACTGTAGGTTACATCGGGCTACAAGATATTCTACGCACCTACCGTAGAACTTGTCGAGTTCTATTGAAAAACGCGCAATTCTTAATGAATTCAACAGAAATGTCAATCGAAAACTGTTAAAATCAATACTCTTCCATATGCAGCTCCTGGTATCATGACAAAAGTTGATAACTGTTCCATTTAGCCGCACGGTCACATAATTTAGAATTCAATTTCAGAGATAATTATTCAATGCTTGGAATTTAATAGTTGATTTTCTGTGAGTTGTGTGACAGCTATAACAGAAATTAAATAACGAGCTTAACCTAACGTTAACAAGGTCATTAGCGAAAGCTAATAATTGTTTGCAGTCATATACAATCTTATCCAATCGTATTTCGTTATTTTGAAATTAAGTACACTGTAGTTGTGGCCCATACCATTCTGCTGCTAAAATATTTGTAGAACAACCAGGAAGCAATCCTAGGGACGAATGAAGGCGATTCTGACTACCTGAAGATGGAAAAAGGCATCAGTCAATAATGCATTCTGTCAGCATTTTGTTCAATCTCTATGGTGAACACCTTATGAGACAGTCTTTGGGTGGCACGGAAAAGGGTGGAATATCTATCGGAGGCGAGACACTAAAGGACCTGAGATACGCGGATGACACTAAATGACATGAGATACGCGATTGACACTAAATGACATGAGATACGCGAAATGACACTAAAGGACCTGAGATACGCGGATGCCACTGAAGGACCTGAGATACCCGGATGACACTAAAGGACCTGAGATACGCGATTGACACTAAAGGACCTGAGATACGCGGATTTCACTGAAGGACCTGAGATACGCGGATGCCATTGAAGGACCTGAGATACGCGGTAGACACTAAAGGACCTGAGATACGCGGATTTCACTGAAGGACCTGAGATACGCGGATGTCATTGAAGGACCTGAGATACGCGGTAGACACTAAATGACCTGAGATACGCGATTGACACTAAAAGACCTGAGAATCGCGTATGAAACCAAAGGACTTGCAATACGCGGATGACACCACTATTTTGGAGGAATCAATAAAGGCGGCACAAGAATTACTGAACAGAGTGAAACAAGAAAGAGGTAAAATGGGACTCTTTCTAAATGCGGACAAAACTAAATGATGATAGATAGTTCAGACGAAAATGATACAGATCTAAACATAGATTTCCTGACGAATGGTCGAGAAAGTGGAAGAGTTAAACTTTCTTGAGGCCTTTATAACACCAAACGCGCGGACTGCCGAAAATAAATTGACAGAAGAATTTCCTTAGGTTAGAGAGATCGGTTGTGGGGATGCTTGGCAAGAAATGGAAGGATAAAGGACTAGTGAAGAAAGCGAGGATGAAAGTGATGAATGCTCCGGTTTACACAATCGATAGTTATGGAGAAGAGTGATGGACCATGAAGGAAGCAAGAGAGAGGAAAAGAATCGAAGCATTCGAGATGTGGACTTGGAGAAAACTGTTGGGGATCAACTGGAGAGAAAACCACACGAATACAAACATGTTGCAGGAGATTAGAAGCCCAGGCAATCTACTATTCCGAACTGATAAAGCTTTATTTAAAAAATTTAGGGTTAGGGTAATTATGGTTGCGGAAAAAAGCCTCCAAAAATGGAAAAATGCCTTCGGCTATGACTCAATCTTAAGACTAAACGGCGAATCGGATTTAATCCCGAATTATTTCATAAGATAGCCCTGTCTAAGTACTACATTGTATTAGAATTTCAGAGTTGTAGCCCTGGTCCGGAGAATGTTAGGGCCGATCTCCGGGTCCTATTTTTTGAAAAAATCGATTTTTTTAAAACTTTGGGCGGCCTTATCTAAAGCCCCGGACCACCCTGATACTAGATTTTCTTGGACATGATAGAGATGCCCATGGGCTACCTTTGATATATAGATTGTAAAGTAGTCGAGAATAACACTGAAAATTTATTTTGATTTTTTGAAGCTACGGGTCGGAGGCTTTTTTTCCGTTTGGAGGCTTTTTGGCTTCCTCCTCCGGCTCCGCTTCCGGTGTTGGATCAATATGGTTCGAGTTTGGCCCAACCGATTTTAATGAGACCTAAACCATTCGATAGGTCTGTCCGAGCTTAACTCTTGAAATTCAAATTGTTGCGAGGTCATCTTCAAGGTCAAAAAGTGGTTCCCGTGACCCTTGACCGAAAGATTTTCAAAATGGGTCCAACTTCCGATCGATATTTCATAAAACTACCGTACTGATTTTGAGGAGACCAAGCCCATTCGATAGCCCTTGTCGAGTAGTCTATAAAGTGTCCATTACGCCTTCGGACACGGACCCTTCTTCAAGGTAAAAAAGGGGCCCAAACAAAGTTGGCCGAATTACATAAAGATTTCGAAAATATTTTCAAGTCAAAATCCTAACAGTAAGCTATAAGAAGGAGTTATCAGATTTAAAAGATTGTCCAAAAAAATATTGGCCCATCCTGTTTGAGTCAGGGCCCAGAATATAGGTCCGATAGAGTCGGTCCATCAATGTCAGATGACGACCAAACCTACCCCAGGGTTATTCTAATTTGAAAATAGGCCTATAAGATTATGACAATACATAGGAGAAGCAAAGTTAGGGCGATGCTTTTCAACTTTTGACAGCTCATAGCTCAGGACTGGTGCAGCCCAGGGCCATAATACCTGGTCCGTAGGTCCTCACCTTGGCCCAGCATTCTAATAGTCGCAAAATAAAATTCCAATGTAAATTAGGGTAAGTCAACAGCAAATTTGAAGAGCTGTAGCTCCGAGAGCTTTTGTTTTTTTTTAGTAGCCAAGAGTAGCATAACTGCGCGCCAACTAGGTGCGTTTGTTGTGAGCAAATGAAAGAAATCGGGACCATCACACAAACGTTTTTGTAAGCACAACTAAAATTCTCAACTTCCATTTTGCTTCTCTTGATGCCAAACCCAAGAGGATTGCATTCTACATCTTATGTTAGAGTTTCAGTGGATTTGGCTTAGAGCTGTAGGCCCAGGAGTAGTAAGAAAAAAGCAGCATCCGGCGCACTTTGCTAACTTTTTGTGTGTGGTTTGTGTGCGGAGCAAAAACAATTAACTGATGCAAATATGTTCAGGTAAGCCTAGGCTATATTTCCCTCTAGAAATCTTGGAGTATTTAGCCTTACTTAGTAATGAGAGCCACTCGATCAAAAAGTCATATGCCTGAGGCTCCCAGACTAACTCCAAGTGTAGACACTCTAGACACACAAGGTAAAATCAGTTTAAAAAATTTGGATACTTTTGTGGGGAGACTCTCGTAATTTTCATTTTAAGCAAATAAAAATTTGCAAATTTAAACGTCCAAAAAGACAGGAATGCGTTGCTTGGGGAAGACAATTTTCAGTAGTTAGAAACATCTCTTGTATGTCTATATGTTGGTCTAATATCAAAGCAATCAAAGCTAAACTAGCATGGGAAATTGGCCTCAAATTTGGTCATTTTTCGAAAACACTGACTAAAATTTACAACTTTGACGACCTCTAGCGTCAAAAGTTGACAAGCTAAAGCAAATCGGTTAACATATGTACTCGAGGCCCGGCTACAACTTTTTAAGCAAAACGTTTTGGGTCGGGACCCAAACCCGACCCCTCGATTTCGGCAAAAACGCTAAGTTAGGCGAAATTTTTCCCAACTTTGAGCCACCATAACTTTGGAATCCGTGAATATTTCAAGACGAATTTTAACTAATCAAAAGACCTCTTAAACGTCTATAAAATGATTTAAAATCAGCCCGATTCGAACAAAGGCCAAAGTTGGAAAAAATGAAAAAAGTGCCAAAAAGGGGTCTAGGGCCGAGCGCCGTACACAAAAATTGAAAGGTGCCCGACAGTCTAACTACCGGCCATTACGTTTATATGGCCTAATAAGCTACACAAACACGTAAAAATTTTTAAAAACTGAGTCGTCTTAAAAGTGAGCTTGCCTCTGCACATTAATTACTACTAGGCCGGAAGTGAAACTTTGGAAGGCTCTAATTCTTTTTCTGAAGGCCAATTTTCATGAAATTTTGCAAGTGGACCAACCTTGGCGGCCACTAGGTCTGTACAAAAACTTGGCTCGCTCCGATGCGTTATAACCAAGTGGAAAAAAATCCTCCGAAACGGTTGCGAGTCAGGGTTGGCCGCGAAACATTCTCCGATTGACTTCAAAATTTGGTCAGACATGCTTCGTTGGCTCTTTTAGAAAGTACAGAAGACTTTTGTACGAAAAAAAATCCGGAGACAGGAGACTCCCCCCCCCCCCTGTCTGAAAAATCAGGTGATATTTTTATCTAGCGTACTGCCTGTCTCTGAGCGATCTCGATAATTTCTTTTGAAAACCCCAGAGATACAGCCACTAGGCAACTTTCTAGAAAGATTCAGTTCAATCGTGCTTCATTTGCGCGCTCTAGGGCGACGAGAAAATTTGGGCCCAAAATTATCAATCACCTGTGGTGCCAAGGCGAAAAACTATATTTTTTAATTTCGATTGCAGATTCGGCCGTTTCGTCAAAAACTGGTCTAGAAACATTAATAAAACATTTTAGAGACTTATAGTAAAATATTTTAAGGTCCGTAGTTGGGTAAATTTTGAGTTGATCCGCTATATGCCTACTTATCCGCCTCCGGCACGTATTTCGTGAATTTCCTCCCCTTCGAGTGCCTGGATTTTTTAAAATTCAAATTCCCCAGGCCTTTGGGCCAAAGGACTATCTTCTGAAGTTTGGTGTTTTTAAATTCGGTCCAGGGACAAAATTGGCAATTTTCGCCTATGATATTGATGATCATAAGAGTAAAAATTCGAAAACAATTTTTTTGTCCTAAACTGTCCGGAACCACTGTCCGATGATAGTATTTAAGTTTCTTGGTCATCCGTTTTTCTTTTTCTAGAAGTTATGACACTTTAAGTCACTCTGAGGAAAAGTCTCCGGCAACAATAATTTATCTTTATATCTGAATTTAAAACAATGACTGATAAAAAGATCAGTGGTGTTGTTTTGGTCGGATTTAAAAAAGGTGGTTTATGTCAACAGATAACAACTACAGTATATATATAACATTTACGTTGGTTAGAAAATAAATCCTTGATTTAGCTAATTTAATTAACACGCTTCGCAAGTTCTCTCTACCGCTCCTCCGCAATGTTATTCGCCCCTCGCCTTCCTTTCTCCTCCCAGGCCAACTTCTTTGAGCTTCAATCATCAAACCAAGCAGACATGCATACACGTATGTATGTCTAGGGTAGCTCTGAAGAACTAGTAAGGCTGACAATTATCACCCCTCAAGATCACATGCGTCTTCCCTTCCCTTGAACCTTTGTGAGGTGAGATTAGGCACCGAATATACTGCAATTCATTCGTCTAATCTTTTTGTGTAAGACCCTTTCTGAAATAATTAAAACTTTTATAGCTTTCATTATACAGTAGCTTGGAGTAAAGAGGGTTAAATACCTAGGACAGCTGATAACAGCAAATAAACACACATTTGTACAGTATAAGGATGAAAGTTATTTTAACATCAGTGTCTTGGGCCTTATAAAAAGAGTTGATAGACAAGATCAATGCATTCGAAATGTGGGTGCATATATGAATGTTCAGAATCGCATACATGGATAAGAAAAACTTAACGAAGAAGTGCTAGGGATGGCAAGGGAAAAAACATCTTTGTTGAAGACAGTTAAAGAAAGGAAGATTAAATACTTTGGACATATATAAAAGCATACGGAAACCAAAGACAATTGCTGGAGGGCAAGATCAATGGTACACGGAACAGAGCAAGACAGAGAAGAACATGGTCCAAGAACGTGACCGGTTGGTTGTTCGGAAGGCGCATAACAGAGGGGAGTGGAGATCCATGGGAGTCAACCTTTTGAAAAGAAGATGGCACTCAAAAAGAAGAAGTTTGTTTGCAGATTTTAGCCTGTTTTTATCAATTTCGTTTTGTTTGTTCAATTAGAGTAATTATCTTTTGAAGTTTACGCGAGGATTATCCAAACAGGAACGTGTGTATTTGTCCATAAAACTATTATCTATAGAATGATCAACAGAGAAACCAGGTAATAGATTCTCTCCAGTAACCCATACTTGGACAGATCTCAGGCACACTGGTGATAAGCTGAGTTCGTTGATGACGCATCGACATCACCAAATTGGTTCTCTCAAAGCCTATCCGTAATACGTGAAAAAGATAGTCCTAGCCTCCCATCTTTGCAGTGATTCTCTCACCTTGTAATGACTGCAAAGATGGAAGAAGCTGGGAATGCCTTCCACACCCGGCCTACTCTCCCGATTTGTCTCCTTGTGACTTTTCATGTTTCCTCGTATCAAGGAGAGTCTTCAAGCGCAGCGATTTGGTGATGTCGAAGAGTGGGTTACAGGATGGTTCCCCATTGAAAGTATGTTCATGGTTTCCACTAACTTTCCTTTTTATCTTTCCCATGTTTTCCGATTTTTTTTCCGAAAGTTTAAACAGGAATTTGTAAAGTTTGTGTTAATACCTTTTTCTGAATTTATTCATTCTCTTACTACAGGACGTCTGGCAATAAAAGAAAGGAGATTTAGGTAGAAAAATTATAATTTTGGGATTTTGTTGAGTCAAACATTTCACACAACCAAAAATGTATGACACACCATAATTTCAAACTTTTTCCTACTCTAAGTCCAGTTTCCGTGACGATACCCAGTCTGGAACACTCCCCCTTTCTAAATTCAAAGACACTTGAGATAGGAATTATATTTTGTCCAGATATCAAAAGGTCCATTTTTAAACACAGGTAATATGAGCTTATGGTATAAAGTACATTTTTACTGTTCCCAGCGATTAGAAAGGGAAGTCATCATCTTATTGTCATACGAAATAATTTCTAAGACAATGCCACTATTTATTTGTTTATTTCATATCTAGGAGAGACACGAATACTGTTCTACACATCCGGTTATGTAGGCATGCATACTTTTTGCTTCAAATAAACAAAAAACAAACATTAACTCCAAACATAATTTTCAATCCATTACATTACAGTCATGAATAGAGTATGTTGTTTGAAGTTCTACATACTATAGTAGGATTACCCGTATAGTGGCATACCCGCGCTTCGCTTCGATCAATAAAGCGTCAAAATAGCGTGGCTATACTGTAAGCGAGCGCGGTTTGTTAGGGGAATTGACAAATCGATCATAAGAAATTCTGACCCCGGAAAATTGACAGCGAAAAGAGTGCATAAATGAATTTTTGTTTATCTGCAGCATATTAATTTAGCATCGCAGCAGAAACATGTTTTTGGAGTATTTTCTGCTGTGGGCCTCTCAATTAGAAATTTTGCATCTCGTGGCAGCAGTCTCGGGTTAGAAACAGTCAGTCATACGCAGATACTTCAACAGCCAGTTAGGTCTACAGTCTGAGAAAGAGGGGAAAGCAGTCCCAAAAGCATCCAACTAGGATAGACAAACAACAAAATGTGCAATTGAGTCTTATTTTCCAGTTTATTCATTTACCATTGCAATAATCGCTTATTCTGCAAAATTCGAATTCATTATTTTTTAGAATATTGATTTATCATTGCATCAATCGACTACTGCAGAATTCAAATTCCTACGGCTTCTCCTATAGGCGTATTGATTTAGCATCGCAGAAAAAACATGGTTTTCGGGGGTATTTTTATTGCTGTGGGCCCTCTCAATTAGAAATTTTGCATCTCGTGGCTATTTTTCCCATGTTACCCATTGGCGTAGCATTCTTTTGGAGTCATCAAGCATGCAAATCCGTCAAGAACGTAGGGAGATAAATACCAGTCAGCCATACATACATTTCTCTAAATATAGATAGGATTGTAGACAAACAAAATAATAACATGTAAGGCGATAACAATATAAAATGCTAAAAAAGTTCTGAATTTCACAAAATAAATCTCTGAGAAAAGAGGCGCTCTTTGCTTGTAATGGCATCACAAAATTGTTTTAGGAGATCTTTCTTTGCTCACACGAGCCTCTTCTCTTAACCCATTTGATTTTATACAAATTTCGCTTAAATTTCCTCTCTTCTCTGCCTCTACACACACACATCAGTAGTAATGTATAGCCACGCTTAAGAACAAAGCCACCCCCCCACCCCCACCCCCCGTCACACTATGAAATGCTCTTGTATTTACCTGATTTTAAAACAAAAACATAAACAACTTCTTTATTGAATGTACAAACAAAACTCATCATTGGCAGTCCCAAACTGAACGAGAAGTACTGCATAGCATATGTTGGGGAACAATTGGGACTAAATCCCTAATAAGCGTCCTTGAGATGATTTGTCCTCCCTTCCCTCCTAACTCTTGCTTGATTCGAGAAAGTGATAAAGCAATGTCATACTCCAGTGCAACACCACCAACTATACCCTCTGCATTTCCCAATTCCAATCGTTATCTATTCATTTTCCCCCAGACTCTGTTTCACTATGAGACGCCAGTGTTTCCCCCCAGTACAAAAGCGTAGGAGTAGGATTTTGCAACAAAAACCCTTCGTTATTGTTTCAACGCTCCAAGTGCAACCGCGTTCACTCAGTCTGTTCAGCTTCTTCTTCTTCTTCTTCTTATGTGCAAATCAGGTCTCATTTACAATTCAATTAGACCATATTCTCTCTACTCCAACAACACACTGATAATAATGAGTGTTTCTGGCATTCTTTTCTAACCTGATTCCCCTCGGGTTACACCTTTACCTTTTCACCGATTAGTAGCAAAGAAAAACAACAATCTCGATTGCTGTATAAACAACGGCAAGAAACACAAATATGTACGACGAATAATTTTAATGCAATTAAAATTTCTAAAATATAGTTCGAATAGGGATGAACGCAATCTGAATATGAGTGGCGCACCAGTGTCCTCCTGGCGTACGTACCAGTCATATCGTCCTCTCTTCTCTATTGAACAACGGGATGTGCTCAAGTGGGGTCTACGCGTTCCAGTCAGCAGCACAGAAAATTCAGTTTAGCGTCCTCCAATCCGCTTTCCCTATCTGCCAGATAATGATCGTCTGCGCCATGTGTTTACGCGTACCAGTAGAGCGTAACAGCTTTCTAGAGAACACCATTGCAAATAATAGTTCAGATTTAATACTATTTATTGACCACAAACAATATCTGTAGCATTTTCATGAAGAGGACTGTTATAATGGCATTTTACTACAAATCAATTTCTGCTGTAGACAGCTGAAAATTCAATTTTTCGGATCTCAATCTTGGACTCTGACGAAAACATTATATGACGAAAGAGATGGATGCACGTCGGTCTGCTTCTGTATGGCCAAACCTTTAGCAATAAAGAGCTGTAGAGAAGCCTCCCCAGAGTGACGCAGACACTATCAGGGCTGCCGGACTTCGCCCCTCCGGACACTGTTTCAGACATGCCGAAATTTGCTGCAAACACTCTGTTGTGGAAACTTGAAAATGGCAGCCGACATGTTGGCCAACCAGCCCTGGACTACGCATCTCTTCTCCAGAAATAACCAGGTCTTCCAATGCCCGAGCTGGAAAGTTTATTTAATTGAACTGTTTAACTTCGGTATATGCGGAAAGTTCGATGGACGGCTTGAAAGTGGTGGATTACGAAATCGGCATTGGAGAAAAAAAGACCGCGAAGTAATATATTAAGGTACGAGGGACAAGGAAATAGAACAAGTTCAATCAATTATACATTATGTTTAGGCGGGACAATAACTGATGATAGAAGATGCGAATTTGGCTTGTGGAATTTTAACATGATGGAGAAAATCAAAATGAAGGCGAGTTAAGGTTTCTTTTTAAACACAAACGGACTTGTAGTCGGTTTTAAAGCATTGACGATTACGAAGGCTATGGGGAGCTGAATCTATGCGACCGATATGTGGGCATTGCGAAAGATGGTGAGAAGGTGAAACGATTCCAAAAGGTCAGCAACGAGAAGGTCATAGAAATAGCAGGTGGAAAAACATGATCTGCAACCTCCGCAAGAAGAAGAAACATCTAATTATGACTGATTAAAAGCAGGAGCATTAAAGACATTCGACTTTTTCAAGCGCAAGCCCCGCGTTTTTTAAAGAGCAGTGTCTCGAGAATTTAAAGAAAGTGAAATAAATTTTCATAGGAAGTTCAAATATCAGAGGTATAGTATTGGAATTATGATGATTAATTTGTTTGTTGAAAGGAAACAAAATATAAGACTCAGTTGCCATGATTTAGAATAAAAAACAGAACCAATTAGAACCAGATTGGCATTGGTTGGCGTACATTACGCGGAAGGGGAAATTTGGTTTAAGTTTTCGCATTAGCATAACAAATTCTGAGTAAAAATATAAGAACGAAGCCGAATTAAAACCTGAAATATCAAATATTTCGCGACCGGTTTCGGCAACAATATCCATTCTCAAGAGACCCATAACATTTTTAATAAACATAACAACGACGAATGCGGTGTTATCACAGCAGAAAAAACAGTCTGATATCGAATCAAGTGCGTGGCTCGGGACAATTTGGAACATCCGATAAAGGAGACTCTGTTGATTCTGACTGAATAATTTATTAAAGTTTCTAAAATAAGCTGTGTTATGACTCTTCGTATTGCTTGTTTTAATTAATGCGTGTTTTCTTTATTTTTGTTTTTAGAATTTTTCGAAAATTGGTGAGAAGCTCAACACCAGACAGACAGATGGTGACAAAGTAAACCTGATTGACAATCCGACATTATTCGTCGCAATAACATTTTCAATGATAGGCTACATTAGCACGGAAGTTCAACAATGTGAATGCAAACAATTAGTAATACATTAAAACACCTTTGAGCAAATTAAAACAAACACACGTACACAATTACTGTAAGGGAACACTTGGAGGATCCCAGTTTGTATCCGAAAAACCAGTGCGTGAAAACTGCAAAAAGGTAAGTGAATACAGAGCTACACTATTTCTAATCTGAATTTCTAAATATATACAAGGCAAATGAAGTTGTCTATATTGTGAAAGTACAACAGGGGAAGACATTTCTGCTCATTGTGAACAGAGAAGGGAAAGGCTCAAGTTGATACAAGTGGACTGTCTCTTTTCCCTGTTCAGCTTTCCATGGAAACAACCAACCAGCTCCATATAATGTACAGTAGAGGTCAAAGTTGAACTTTAAAACTGTGTTTGGGAAATAAGAGGAAGATCGGAGGACGACTAATAGGTAGACATAATTGACAAGAGATATCCACTGTTTAATTCCTGGGGGAAACCTATCTAGGAATAGATTGTGCATGGAAATCCATTCCTCCACCCACCCCGACAACCTCAAAGAGAAAACCATCACATTTATCTGGATCCCCAGCCACTGCGGACTGCAGGGAAATGAAGAAGCAGACGGGGCTGCCAACGACGGGACGAAAAAAGACCAAAGAGAAAATGGATGGCTCTTCGATGTGGCGAAAGCCAGAATCAAGAGCAAGCAGAGCAAACGTAAATTCTACCACGAGAGAAGCAAAGAAACGTACGGAGAAGGCGGCGCCGACAAGCTGGACGACATTAAGGAAGACAATGAGGTCATCCGCAGTTTCAGACGATTCAGAATGAGCCACACACTCGAACTGAAAGGCTGCAGCGAGAGAATCGGAAAAACGGAAGCTGCAATATGCAACGAAGACAACGAAACAACAGAACACCTGAAAAAAGAATGCCCTGGTGCCCTGGTACTCTTGAGAAGAGAAGTGAATGCAACATCCTGAAGATCGCGGCCTTTGCCGGAAACCGAGGGAAGCGATCAAGTTGTGGAAGTGGTTCCGGAAAAACTCTACATACTGAACAACAACAACAACAACCACACCAATGATATTTTTAGTGCTTTTACACACCATACCACGGCCATTTATTATCGTCCAATAATAATCATATATACCATATAAAATTGTGTTTTAGAACACTACAGAACAACTGCTTAACAGAATTCAATTTTCCAACGTCCCTTGAAAACTTAAACGAATTACAGTAAGTTTTTAAATAAATTGAATTGAATATCTTTAAATGATAATACCCTCAAAATGCATTTATAAGTAAAATATTCACGGGAAATCTCGTTTATATTGTTGTGTATATGTAATATACAATGTCTATAATTCTGTTTTGGTTTTAATATTCTTGTATGTTTATATTTTCACTTAGATTTACGACAATTGTTTTTAAATAGATAAGATAATTCTAAACGTTTTATTGAAGCTATTTTGACTATATCTCTTACATTGAAAGCATATTAATTAAATTAATTTATCAAACGTTAATTATTAATATTTTTAGTATTATTATACAGAGCAAACCAATGCGTAGATACAAAAGAAACAATGACTGATGCTAGATCGCTGTGTCGAATAATTCTCTTGATAGCAAGGCCCCTGACATGATGCAACAAAATTCTTTTGTCGGGAGCTTATATGCGTCAACAAACAACCTCTCTCGGTTAGTAATAGTTTTGCCTTGCCCTCGTCTGAGTGGTTCACGACGGCGCCATAGGAGAAGTGCTTGTACTGGCTGCGGGCAGTAGCTCTCAGACCGGGCGAGGTGGCCTGCCAGTTTACTGTAAGACTATGTGTCTTCAGGAGTTCAGTAAGAGCACGTTTGTAGAGTTCGTTGTTGTTGATTTATATTGGCCAGTGGATGTTGTATGCAGTTCTTTAAAGCTCAGAATGTATTCCATTGATTTGTTCTCAAATGTGTAGGTTAAAGTCCATGTATTGGCATGTACAGTAGGACATTTTCTACTGTTGCTTCGAAGAGAGCGGATCGGAGGTTGTCAGGGAGAGCATTTAAATCGAAAATTGGCCTCATGTCCAATAGCTCTCCAGGCCAGAGCACACCGTCGATGGAAGTCTTCTTTACCATCTGGGACTAATCCACCAGATACCTAAAGATAATGCACCTAGACAAATGAGTTCCTCGGACAGTATCTGTGCGTCGAGAACAGGACTTCAGTCTCGCTGGAATTGACCACGAGTCCAACGCTAGCAGAAGCTTACATATTGTTTGGGCACTGGCAGCAGTTGACACCAACAGTGCCAGATCATCCGCGTAACCCACGGTGGAAACTCTCTTCTCAGGGTGCCTTGTGCTGGCTCTCCTTGTCAAAATGCAACAATGCTTTTTAGTAGGTAGGGCTGTTCTAAGTAGACAATCCATTGAAATGACGAAAACAAAATGTGCTAATGTGTCCCTTTGCAGTACTCCGGAGTCAGAACATATGCCATTGCATTCGAGTAAAGGGTCATGACTCCATTTGTCATAGTTTCCGAAACATTGTAACTTATCAACACTTTTCTGATGACTATTCTACTTACAGAGTCGAAGGCTTTATTAAAATCAGATATGACTGTAACATTTATCTGACGTGTATTGCACTCTTCTAAGATTCTGCGAAGCGCTAAAGTCTGTTGAGTTGAGCCCCTATGTAGACGAAAACCGTTTGGCTAGGTTCTTCGGTAGGTATATAACACTGGCTGTAGGTGTTTCAGTAGCACCTTGTTGAATATTATTGCAGTGTGCGAAGTTAATGAGATTCCACAGTGTTTTCTCTTTTCTTGTTGTTCTCGGCATCTTCGAAATTTCAACTGTATACGAATGGCTAACCTCACTAATGTTTAACAACTAAGATTCAGATATCTTATAAATATTTAATAGACTGGTTTAAGCTGTTCTTCATTTTGGTCAACGTGAAATATAAAAATGGCCAAATAGCAAGCAGAACATCACCAAAGATTAATTGACGTATTTTACGATATGGCAATTGCATCAGTAAGATCGGCAGACACTTCTAGTCTGGCTAAGCGATATTAATATAGTAATTCTTCTGTTTGTTGGTATAGCAGACTTATAGTATTTAAACATTTGTAGTAGACTCATTTTGTGATGTAGAAATAAATATTTATAGAATAATGGACCAATGTCTGCTTTATGTTTTAGACTTGATTCAAATAGACTTCGTTGTAATGCAAAAACACAATATATTGCAAAAACATCGAATAGAACATTTACCGTTTCATGCGGAACACGTAAGTGTAGTACAATATTAGGTTGAATTATTATCTTATAAACAATATCAACTAACTTTATTAGAACAGTAATACTTTTTGCCTAAGAATATCAGACATTGATAAATAATAAGATTAAATGTTTCGAATCAATGATAAATTTCTAAAATGTCATATTTGATCTAAATATTGTTTTCCAATCCAATCCAAAAGAGCCTTCCGCCTTGCTGGCATTAGAGTATTTCAGATATCTGAGATAAAACAATATATATAAATAGTATATGTAGTGCGCGTTCATGCCTAAGTAAAGATGGTATCACAGACACAAAATTTGGAAAACGGAATAATCTGACCCTGGTGACAGTTGAAAATATCTTTCTGGAAAATATGAAGTTGTTCCAGGAGAATCTCAAAAAACACTTGGTTGCATTTAAAGTGTAACCTACTTATGACGTGGCAAACTCTCGTTGGATGATCTAATTATGACGTCAGCAATGGCTCACATGATGCTAATTTTAGCTTGATATGGAAGCTGCAATTCTCAATCTATATATATACCACCTTACCATACCTTGTGTGATCTACTGTACTATAGACAATAGCTCCACATTTTCTAATTCAATCTATTTGATTTTCAGCAAACAAGAAGTGCAAAATCACTAGTGAGTTTATTTACTGCATCATATTTGTTTGCATAATATTTATTTTTTTTCCTTCTTACTTGTGATTGTAGCAAGTCGTTTTTCTGAATTTCGGTGACGTTTTTCATAGGCAATAAAATAGATTGCTTTTGGATGTGAAATATCTTTCCAGAACAAAAAACAATCCTCAGTAATGTAATTGTAGGAATAAATGAATAAACATCTATTTAAAAAGTCAATTGTATAATGGAAAACGATGCGCTGGTGTTGAAAAACATTAATAATGATTTTTTTTCTGTCAGTCATATGTTCCTAATTGGAGATGTTTTAATTTGTCAGTATATAAGTATATTGTATGTTGCATTTCTCAGTAATCTCATCCAAAATTTTAAATATAGGCTACTTATTCAACGAAAGCTAAGAACATGCTCTATTTGATGGAAACTCAAGGAAATATATTCTGACATAATGAAAACGACTCCCATTAGAAATATACGATTGATAGAAATATCCTTATTTATGGAACACGCGCTACATCTACATTAATTACTTTGGACCTCTACTTTAACGATGATCTGTTCCTTTCTTTCCCAACTTTGAATTACTACATGATAGTGTTGATTTATATATGCGTGGATGTTCCTATCAGTCTGTGTGTCAAATGATTCCAAGTACTGTTCGGGCAAGGTGATGACTGGGATCAACATGTGACAGTGTCACATATTAAGTCATGTTTATTCTTATATTGACAAGAAAACGTCGCTTGATGAACACAAGTCGAAATTTTTGTTTATTACAACGATTTGTATATATTTCTAAATACATTAGGTTTATTGAAAATTGTTTTCTAAAAACATTTTACTGAACATCAAACCAATTGATAACAGAAAACAAAATTATAAGATGTGCCATCTGATTTTCAAATATTTCTACTAAATATATAAGGATTTTTTCTATAAATACTGTTACAAAATCTACCTCATAATAAAAGAATTCCCTATTGTTTCAGATGTTTCGCCTACAACACCTAAGCCTGAAGGTAAGATAATAAGATATATTCAGCATTTGACATGTGTAAAATATTAATTTTATGCGATAATAACCGTGATGGTGTCAATGGCTAAAGAGTCGACGAAAACGTTTAAACTGTCTCTATCCGGGTAATTTGAAATTACGATTTCATATTCTTCTGCCCAACTCTAGTATACAACTAGTTTAGTCCTGATTAGGTCTCATCAGGAGTACACAAGAGAAGGATAACCCGGCTTGACTTACTTCTGACAAATCAAGTTGACCAGAACTGATAGTGATTGACAATTTTTGTACTTTCATCAAATCCCAGTCAGTAGCTACAACATTTGCTGGCACAGGTGGGTCAAACACTCTTCATTTGGAATACAGTGACGAATAGCATTTGCAATCCTTCCTCCTCTGGATGTTGTTCCTGTGTGTACATGACTTTCTAATTATGTAATTAAATCCAGTCTCGATGTGATTTCCTGAAAATATATGATAACAACTTTTGTTTCTTCACATAACTTTTTTATCCTGCCATAACGACCATTTAAGCCTTCACATTTCCAAGATGCAACACTGGCACATCTGCATCGGAATATTTGCCTTGTCTGCGCATTTAGACCTGTGTCTTTTCATATGACCTAGTCCTTTGAGCACCTTCAGTTGCCTGCAAGTAGCTGACACAATTTCTGTATTATAAATAGCCACGAATAGTTCGCTTAAACATGGAAGATAAATTTCCCACCAACCAAGTCTACTGCCAATCTTCACTACTATGTCAGAGTGTGCAATTAGCGCAATGTTCAGGAGTGAAGACTCGATTTGGGCATGTAACCCTAACCCTAACCAAGACTCTCTAATGGCGATGATGTCCGGTCGATATTTAGATTTGAGCAATCTCCGTTCGTCTAATTGTTGCAAACGTTATAGAGAAGATCATAAAAATTGAAGCCTGAATATATAAAAAGTTACATTTTTCCACTATCTAAAAAATTGGTTTACAGCGGTCAAATTGGTAACTGACTGTTTTTTCCCAGAGATTGTTTGACTATTATAATGACAACATTTTTGCAGGGTTTTCTGTACAGTGCTCTTTTTGTGTTCATAGCCTAATATTTTATTTTATTGTGAGTGGAATTTCTTCAACATTCGTGTATATTCCTTCCCGAAGATGAATATTTTTAGCTAATTCACTTGAGCGTGTAACTGCTAGATGTTGGTCTGTTTTGTTCATAAATTAGATTCTCACTGGTCGATCTTTACCATTAACTTTATTTCCAAGTCTACGAGGAGGCCAATAGGTGACATTGGTAACCGTGCCGACCTTGATGAGGTAGTCCTTGAGGTTGTTTTCATTTTGTTTTCAAACACATCGAATATAATGACAAAGTCGTGTTAGTTTAAGGCGTCAGTTGTTCACTCTCCACTGTCTAATTGTAATATGCGTGTTTTCATGAGTTTTCTTGCTTTGATCACTCCGGCAGTTTGAACATCATAGTTGTCATGCAATGAGCTATAGTTTAATGCATCGATGGTAAGACGCATTTGTGCAGGATTGTGATAAAGGCCGTGTAAGTCACAATATTCGTCAATGTTAGTGCCATACACCAGTGACCCTATCAGTTCACAGGACAATGACATGTCATGATGGCTCCTGCAGAAACTAAATCATTGATCTTCATGAATAGTTCTGTTTTTTTATTATCAGGTTTTGGTACGATACTAATTTATTAGTTTTAAAGTAATAGCGTTACCAGTAGTGACCTTCTAATAGCAACCATTTTGATGGTCTGTAAGTTTGCATTACATCATGGCTATGGAATTAAGACATTGGTTGAGCTAAGGTTTCTATTTGGCAAAAAATCGACCAAACTAAATCGTCTTTTAAACCATAGTCTATTGTGTAGATCTGCTGATTATTTATTCTTATTTAACCAAGAAAACGACGCTCGATGTGCGCAGGTCGGCTTCTGTGTTTGATACAAACGATTTGTTGATTTCTTGAAAAACATTACGATTTTTTAAACTTGCTTTCTAAATAAATCTTACTGTACCTCAAACAATTTGATGACAATATTATAAGATGTGCTATCTGATTTTCAATATTTCTACTTTATACATTATTAATCTTTTAATAAATACTGTTACCAAATCGAACTCATTGTTTCAGATGTTTCACCTACAACGCCTAAGCCTGAAGGTAAGATAAGATTTCTTCAACTTTTGAAATCTGTGAAATATTCATTTTATGCGGTAATAACCGTAATGTGTCAAAGGCTAAAGAGTCGGCGAAAACGTTTGAACTGTCTGTATCTAGGTAAGTTATAAATGCAATTGAATTTTACCTAGACAAAGGTGCCGGCTGTCGATTCTAGTACGCAAGAGAAAGAGAACCCGGCTTGACTTACTATGACAAATCAAGCTGACCGGAACTGTTACTGATTGACAATTTTTGTACTTTTATCAAATCCCATTCAGTTGCAACAACATTTACGTTACTCAGGAACTTGAAAGAGGAAACAGTGGGGAGGATCAGGGAATTGGAAAAGCTGAAGGAGAGGATGTGCAGGGTGGCGGAGGGCAGAAGAGTGGTAATACATGTGTTCCTAGTCATGTGACGGTTGAGGAGATTGCGTGGGATGATAGAGAGGCAAAGGTGCGAGACAGGAGGATCATGACAGGGTGAGTGTGTTGTTCGAGTGTGCGAAGCGTGAAGTGTACAGGAGGGTGGGGTATAGACCGGTGCTGGGGGAGAGATTGGAAGGGGTATATTGGAGAGTGATGAAGTGCGAAGAGGGTTTGAGTAGAATTGAGCAGGTTGTGTTAACGCAGCTGAAGGATCACTGGCTGGTGTGTGTGTGTGTGTATGTGTGTGTGTGTGCTGGGAGGCCGCAAGGAGGTCGTGCTGTATAGTTGGGACACGGGACCTGGCGGAAGAATCTCTTATGTCAAGGGGTTCCAGTGGATGGTTTGACGGGGGGTACCGGGAACCGCAACAACCACAGGGAGAGTGTGCTCGTCATTCCAGCCGGAGATGACGGCGATGATAGAAACGATGAGATGGTTGAACGAGAATGAGGGAGAGTGGAGAAGAGCGAGAATTGTGCCAGATAGTCAATCGAGCCTCAGAGCGCTGGGGAAGAGGAGAGGTTAGAACATGAGTGAGTTGGTTGACAGAGTGGAAGAGGAAATGGTCAGGAGGAGGGAGAAGGGGAAGAAGATTATGCTAACATGGGTGCCAAGCCACTGTGGAATGGTAGTTAATGGAATGGCGGACAAAGCATCAGATAGGGCGGCGACTCGAGACAGGAGTGAGAGATGTGCAGCTACAATGGAATGAAGTGAAGAGTGGAATCATCTGATGAGAGGTCAGAATGGAAGTACGATAGGTCAAGTAGGATGTACAGAGAAAAGAGAAGTGAGGAGAGTGGATGGAGTAGAGAAGAGACAGTCTATATGGCCAAGTTCAGATGCGGCCACTCGCGCTGGAATTGGGAGGGTATAGGGCGAGAATTGGGCTGGCGGCAGAAGGGAGATGTAGAAGGTGTGAGGAGGAGGAGGAAGATGTGGAGCATGTATGAAGCTGTGACGCAGGGATCGAGAAGAGAGTTGGAGTTGAGAGATTTGAGGGATGCGTGGAAGAAATACGGGGCTGCGAAGGAGTACTGGGTGTGGTGGAAGAAAGTTCGGCTCAAGTAGGGGTGACGACGACGACAACATCAACAACAACATTTGCTGACACAGGTGGGTCAATCTCTTCTTCATTTGGAATGCCGTGACGAATAGCAACTGCAATATCTCCTCCTCTGGATGTTGTACCACTGCGTACAATGCATGTTCGTGGCTTTCTAATAATGTAATTAAATCCAGATTCGATGCGATTTCCTAAAACGAGATTATATCAACATTGGTTTCTTTAAATAACGTTACTGATTCAGGCCTTAACACATATCCTGCTTGGAGTTCCAATTGTTGTATTGGAAGGTGAATGTCAAAGAACTGATTGACAACGCTAAAATCTACTGGCGTCGCCGAAATATAAACAATCATTTCTTTTCTGTCTTCACACCACGTTCTGAATCACCTATTTATATTGACGACGTTATCCAGGTTCGATGGGCCATCACATAATCCATCAACGTCTCGTGAAGTGCGCCTTCCACAACAACTGTATCGTTTGGAGTGCCGACTACTCTTCTAGAAGAGAACACGCCACTCGTGTGAGGGACCAAGTCAGCTCTTTCATGTCTGTTACACCCGGAATACCACAGGGGTCTGTTTTGGGTCAGCATATTGTAGTCATGTAGCTGGCAGCCTAAACGTTCGCTATCAGCAACTCGCCTAGAGACTGCAGAACAGAGCCCATCGCACGATTGGTTGTTCTACGGCTTGTTCCTTTTTATAAATATCTTTTTACGACGGTTCCTTTTGACCTTTTGTCTTTCCACCCATTAGCAAGTTTGGTTACTCTATGTTCGCTTCTCCTCTTATTAACCACCTCTCCTGTATTAGTATATTATTGTGTTTCAGTGCATGTTTTTGTACACTTGTGGTTTTGATTATTAATTTTGTTTGCTTTTTATAAACAATTCATTTCAATGTAATTCAATTTTATATTCAAATAAATTTCGCTTTCGCTTTCTGATGGCGTGATGTCTTTAGCCGCTGTGGTGAAATTAGTTTTCGGAGATCCTGACTTCACTTGACATGTTGTAAATCAAACCGGGTTTGTCTTCTCATGAGCACAACTGATGAGTCCCAAACAGGACGAAACTAAAGGTGTACCAGAGATGGACCGGTGAATTTGGGATCCACAGCAAGTCACTTTGTTTATAGGATATAACGCATTTGTAGTTATTTATTTTGTCTACTTACAGTACATTGGTATTTTCATTATTTCAGATGACACAGTTGAAAAGATCGTCTTAGGTGTTGCAATTGTTTGTGTAATAGTAGCTATTAGCTGGAATATATATATCCTGTACGGTTTGATCAAATTAAGCCGTAATTAAATACGGATATCCTGCATGTACGTATACATTAAGATTTATTTTGCATTCTATTTATTTTATGACTAAAAAAATATACTCACTAGCACTGGTACCAGTCGCAGAATCCACCCGTAGAGAAGAACTTGATCGGCGGCTTCGTTCCCAGCTAGGACACAGTAACCCGGCACCCACTGGAGGACGATGTTCTGGCGGTGATCGTTTGCGAATTCGAGAAGAATCGTCCAAATAATTTGACAGGCCGGGTGTGACTGCTTAGCCGGCCCGAGGGCCAGGCATCGCAGCAGGGATTGGGAGTCCCATTGAACCAGGATTTCCTAAAGAAGATGCAGGTCAGATAGGGCTCTGATGTGTTCAAGGCCTTTGAAGCAAGCAAGAGCCTACGCCTAAAAGGACGAGGGGATGAAGCCTGCTGGGGCGCTGATGGTGGTGGAGCGTCTGATGCTTTGGATAGACAAAATTACTCCTGCTCCGCCACGGGTCGTGCCTTCCGAAGCCGATCCAAGCGTAGATGTCCGCGCTTGGGGAAAGATTCGAGGCACTCCAACGCCGCCATTCTCCTAAAGAGAGGAGGGTCGCTCTTGCAAGTGGCCCTAGAGAAAGTTGGGTGGATGACGATGTTTGACGTAGCACTCCAGGATGTGGCGACAAAAGGCGAGCTTTGCCCTTGGCCGCGATGCCCTCGGCAAAATCTCGCCAATTGGAGCGCGGTTCTCCGCTGCCTTCGAGTGCCTTCAGACGGTTGGGCACTTGACAAGATGCCGCATCTTTAATGGAGTCTCCTGTCTGTGCCTGAGTATACGATCCCTGAGGTGACCCGCTGCTGAGATTCCTTTGGTGACAGTGAAGGGAGTCCGGATTCCTTCAGGAGGGCCGAGGTTTGGGGGGACATAGCACAACCGCAGATCATCCGTGCAGCTGCTCGGCGCGTGATCTCTACCAGGTTCATATTTGCCTCAGCAGTGGCTGCGAGCCAGGAGGATGACCTGTGTAGAACATCTGACTGGACATAGGTCTTGTATTCGGTGGCTGAAAGTCTTTGGTACAGACTCCTTGTGAGGACTGT
>JAUYWV010134702.1:0-19489 GCA_032274565.1 Nematoplana nigrocapitula
CGAAGCAAGCCGGCGCAGACTGAATCGACTGGCAAAACACATGAACATAATATTATCCTAACTGATGCCGTCTCCCCCTGTCGCACTTCAGCCCCCCTCCTCCACCCGACTCCATTTTTCGTCGCCACCGCGTCTAGCCCCTTGGCGGGATGCTTATAGAAGTATTATATTATAGGATTAATTGTTGACAAGTGAAAAGCAGTTAGAGAGAGCACTGGGGTAAATTAGCTATTAATTTTGATTGCTAATTTTGCAAAAAAAAACCAGCAGCTATTTGAGAGAGGAAAAGCGGAATAAGTGACAATCATAGACAGACAGAGAGACTGGAAGAGGAGTGGAAGATATCCACCAACAGACCGGTTTCAGTGGTTATTACCCTCGTCTCGTCAGTATAATAGTATTCGAACCTGTACCCACAGTGATGAGTAGTAGATCTACTTAACCCCTAGGCCACGAGATTATACTTGACAAGGAAATGAGATTGAAACAGCACTTCTGTACACCCACTGCTGGGCATTTCAGAATAGCATTTTTCTCGATGAAGATGCTTTATCCTCGGCATGTGATAACTGTCTGTCACTCTGTGTGTGTGTGAGCACGTGTTCGCTATCTCCGCCTAGACCATCAATCAGACAGAGCTAAAGTTTTGGGCAACCAGACTTTGAATGGCGGGGCTATTCATGCACTATATATGATTTTTATTTTTATTCGTATATATATGAGTAGCACAGGTCCCGTTTTGGACCATTTTATTGCAAGTGTTATTGTTTGGTTACATTCCGTGCTAGCGGACGCAAATTGAAATTGAGGCTTTTGAAGACGCATTATTTTCAAACATTAACGATGTACTGTATATAAAGTCAAAACGCAAATGTTTGCCTATACCGTAAGAATAGGACTGGTTAGCAGTTGTTGATTGCGACTGCTGTTTCCAAAAGTTTGTCGTCGGTACATTGTGAATGGCTCCTCCTCCACTAGGACCGCAGTGCTCAGATGCCATGGACTCCCCAGCAGAAGGCAGGCAGGCCTCTCCGCCGATGCCGTTCCGCCTCTCCGTTAGCGGTGACGGCGCTCCTATCCAGCAGCTGGCGTTGTTGTGGGGAGGCGCTAGGTAGTTGTTCATTTTTTCCATAATCATTGCGAAATCTGCGCGAAAGATGCAACATTCAAAATTTGGAGTAGAGAAACAGGAAGCGATTTACTAGATTTAAAAAAAAAAAGAAGAACGAATATACGTAGATCATATTATTGGGGTAAAAAACGAAGGGTGGAAACTGTAGAACATAAAGTAAAGCGAGAACTTTAAAATAATTCTACATTGTTTATGAAAAAGATGTGGCATTGTTCACTATAGTTGACAGTTCAGTGAGTCATACACTTATACAGTGGGTACTCCGGTGCTGCTATTGGGGAGCACACCGCGGGCAGAATTTGATTTCTCTACAGTAGCTTCATCGATATTTTTTGTTGCGATTTTTCAGTTTCCTCCAGCTTGACATCTAAACGTTTTACTTCTTGATATTGTCCGGGAAGCCGAAGCTCCCTCAGGTATACGAGTCCACCCATAGGTTTACCCGAAATCCCCTGAGATGTCCGTGCCGGCAGATACACCTCACTTGGGAATACACACAGTGTCTCAGAAGGGATGCTAAATCGCTCGTTTAATAGCACCCAGTTGAAGCTGTGTATATAATTAACGTGCAAAAACAGAGGTGTACACCAGCCAGCACTTACAATTTAAGCAAACAAATGTAGTTCCAATTTATCCAGAACTTAAGCGTCATTAATTCACACCACCACTCAGAATGGCCTCTATATACTGTAGGTGCACCGTGTTTGTCAAGGCACTATATATGGAGGTTACACAGCTCCCCAAGCGAGAGTTATCAAGTGAAATGAGGGTTAGCCTGTGGAGATATTTACGAACTCTCTTGATCACGATCTCAAAGATGTTTTAGTGTACTCCATGAATGACTATACAACATTTCAAATTATTACCAGTATCACGTCAAAGGCTGCCAAATGGCTCACGCAAAACATTATTTAATATTGCCTATATTTGATTACCAAGAGATACATTATTTTGTCTTCAAGGCTTAGTTGTTGTTGTTATAAAACTCTCGGTTGATTACAGATCCTGATCTAGTAAATAAAGAGAGAGAGAGAAAGAAAAAGAGAGAGAGAGAGAGAAAGAAAGAAAGAGAGAGGGAATAAAAGAGAGAGAGAAAGAAAGAGAGAGAGAGAGAAAGAAAGAAAGAGAGAGGGAATAAGAGAGAAAGAGAGAGAGAGAAAGAAAGAAAGAAAGTGAGAGGGAATAAAAGAGAGAGAGAAAGAGTGTATGTGAGAGAGAGGAAGAGTGTGTGTGAGAGAAAGAGAGAGAGAGAGAGAAAGAGTGTGTGTGCGAGAGAGAAAGAGTTTGTGTGTGAGAGAGAGAAAGAGTGTGTGTGAGCGAGAGAGAGAGAGAGAATAAAAAAGAGAAAGAAAGAGTGTGTGCGTGAGAGAGAGAAAGTGTGTGTGTGTGAGAGAGAGAGAGAGAAAGAGTGTGTGTGAGAGAGAAAAAGAAAGAGAAAGATAGAGAAAGAGAAAGAGAAAGAGTGTATGTGAGAGAGAGAAAGAAAGAGAAAGAGAGAGAAAGAGAAAGAAAGAAAGAAAGAGAGAGAGAGAGAGAAAGAAAGAGAAAGAGAGAGAAAGAGAAAGAAAGAAAGAAAGAGAGAGAGAGAAAGAGTGTGTGAGAGAGAAAGAGAAAGAAAGAAAGAAAGCGAGAGGGAATAAAAGAGAGAGAGAGAAAGAGTGTGTGTGTGAGAGAGAGAAAGTGTGTGTGTGTGAGAGAAAGAGAGAGAAAGAGTGTGTGTGTGAGAGAGAAAGTGTGTGTGTGAGAGAGAGAGAGAAAGAGTGTGTGTGAGAGAGAAAAAGAAAGAAAAAGATAGAGAAAGAGAAAGAGAAAGAGTGTATGTGAGAGAGAGAAAGAAAGAGAAAGAGAGAGAAAGAGACAGAAAGAAAGAAAGAGAGAGAGATAGAGAAAGACAGAGAAAGAGAGAGAAAGAGAAAGAAAGAAAGAAAGAGAAAGAGAGAGAAAGAGAAAGAAAGAAAGAAAGAGAGAGAGAGAAAGAAAGAAAGAGAAAGAGAGAGAAAGAGAAAGAAAGAAAGAAAGAGAGAGGGAATAAAAGAGAGAGAGAGAAAGAGTGTGTGTGTCTGAGAGAGAAAGAGTGTGTGTGTCTGAGAGAGAGAAAGTGTGTGTGTGTGTGAGAGAGAGAGAGAGAGAGAGAGAGAGAGAGAGAGAAAGAAAAAGAGAGAGAGAGAGATAATGAAAGCAAGAAAGAGAGAGAGAAAAAAAGATAAATTGCCAGAAAGACTGCGTGAACACAGATGTACAAAACTGTATTGAGATCAATCACGTTTGTCTGAGAGTTTGTCGCGGTTTGGAGAGACAAATTGTATACGGAATATGTATTAGAAAAGATTAGGATTAATTCAACTATAGGAGCCTGCGATAGATTGGCAATGAAGAATAAAATTGAAGGAACAAGAGAAAGAGAAAACCAGAACTGCTGCAAATGCGTGTGATGTAATGCATAGTACTGTAGAAGGACATGAAGACTGTGGGTGTGAGGAAGAAGATGCAGAAGGGGATACCATATACAATGTATATAAGAATTCGAGTGGCTGATCCTGCACCCAAGCGGGACCAACAGACCTAAAAGAGAAGTATATAAGAAGGCCTCTCTTATATTCGCCACACTCCAATCAAACAGTGCTGGGGTAGTGACGTCGAAGTTCAAGGTTTTGCTGGAAAGACTATAGGCGTGAGGAAGTAATGCGAAATTCCATTAGTGATTATACTGTACGCACATATAGAAGAAAAAGGTATATACTCAACTGTAGGTATATGTATCATGTGGTGTACCTATTTGTCTCAGAATTGAAGTTTTGATAAAAAGATATAGCATAACTGTAGAATAGATACAAAATTCATAATTAAAGGTTAGGCAAAGTGCAACACATTCTCATATACAGTAAACAGTATGTCATATTTCAACCATCGACACGCCACTACGCTTATCATAATAGTGCCAAACATATAATTGACAGCAGCTCCGGCACAGTCAAGTCAAGGTGAATTCAATTATAGATAGTCATCAAAACTTCTTGTAGCACCTGACTTTCCTTGGAGCCCATGAATATTAGATAACATATTTGTCCAGTTATTATACTTCAGACTTCTTATCTGATGTAATAACTATATGCCCTGAAATGAACCCAAAGAAAGTTAAAATTCGTTGTAGTGAATCGGTCTGTCCCCCCTCCCTTTCTCTTCCCTCTCTCTCCCTGCACTCTACCTCACCCACACAGACACACTCGTTCCTTCCATTGCCATAATGACGTAATCGGTACCCTCACCACCACCACCACCACATTACATGCGTGTTTATCCGGTTATATGCATAGTTTGATTGTTTGAAGCTATTCAATCGCGTTCTTCCAGACAGAAATGAAGTATATTAATTCATGAATTCAAGGCGAATATTTGTTACCCTTTCAAAGTTAATACATATTCGCATTTCTTGAGCTTGGTTCTCCAACTGGTTTAGCTTAACATTGACTATGAATTCATTTGTAAGAGAAAGCATCAAGAGCTATAGAAGACGTTAAGTTATCCTACACGAATTATTCTAAGATATGTGTTTCACCTCTCCATATTAAACACCAATTCATTATATAGTTATGACCGGAATGTCAGCAGTAGTAGGAGTTGAGTAGGCCCTAACCCAAACCCCCGACCCACCTGAACAAGTTCAGTCTGGCTGTAGCATGCGTCCGCATGTCCCCCCTTCCCACAAAATGTACTCCAGTACGTGCTAACGTATGCATTCCAACCAGACTACTACCAACCGACAAGAAGCTTGATCCAACCGGTTGTGCGCTCTCGTGTGTGGTAAAGATGTGTATCCATCGTCCTCGCCAGAATCTGCGGTCTTGTGCTCCGGCTTCGATTTAATTTACGAGCTCTCCGTCTACTGCATCTGTTTCTAGTTTTTAGTCGACGTTTGTCTTGGTTTTCGTCCGTTACGTTCGATTTCATCTTTTTCTCATTCATTTTGACCTATCGATCGATTTTCCCATTAACTATAACTATGGCGTCAAAGCAAATACACTGAATCAAGCCAGAGCGATTAGTCATCCTACCAACTTTGATAGACCGGTTGCTTTCAAAGCCTGCTCGGCGAATATCGATCGTCATCAGCTGTTCCGCTGTGTGGTTTGTTCTGCTGACTACCACAAGGACAAAAACTGCTGCAGGATCAACGCGAGTATTGTGAAGGCGGTTGAATCAAATACTGAGGTCCTACTGCTCTGCCCTAACTGTAAGGGTACAAGTCACCTTCTAACTCGGCTCTCGTATCTAGAGGAACGGTTAGAAGAGCTTGAGAAGATCAAAGCTCAGGGACGTGAGGACTTGGAGCGTGTAGTCGAGGTTGCAATTGGGAGAATAAACTATAGGAAGGTGAATGCGACCACCATTAAAACGTCAACAGGTTCATCCGCATACGGTGTTTCCTCTGATTCCATGGTTAATCGTAATCTATGCCTCAGTCTCATTGTCTTTGGAGTCAGAGAGGAAAAAGAAGGTGACAGTGCTAACTGCTAAGTGGTTTGACTCACTAAAACAGGAGGTTTGCACGGTGGTGTCGTCTCTCAATTGTGACCCATTTACCGACGTCTGTAATTTCAATAGACTCGGTAAATTCACCAGGGAGAAGACGCGTCCTATCCAGATTAAAGCGTCTACCATCTGGGCTAAACGGAAACTGTTGGCTAGTTATGGAAATGGGAATCACAACTTCAGAATGCGAGAAGACATCCCACTTTCACCGGACTACCTGGCCGCTCGCAAAAAGGCTCGGGATCTCAATGTCAAAGAATCGGCGAAAGCCGATGAGTCTAACAATGAGGTCACCAATAGTTATAGCGCTCTATCAAACGGTCGATCGTTACATTTTGCAAAGTCAACGGTCGTTGGAAACGAAGTTCAGATCACCCACTGATCTCGGTGGCATCCAACTCTACTTAAAATAAACTAATGAGGGCATTCTGTGGAGATTCGTTATCTTGTAAGACCTCGAACAATTTTTTGGTTTACTAGTTGGACTGCAAAATGCTCGCTCGATATCCGCTAATGGACGTACTGCCAGTTTACTTGGTGAGCTTGTTGCCAATGATATTGACATTTTATGTATTACTGAAACTTGGCATCATTCAGACAGTGACTTGTCTGTCAAAGAGTTAACTATTAAAAACTACGCCAGCTATTTTCAATCTCGTCCTTGTAACAAATCGGGTGGTGGTCTCGGCGTTATTTTTAAATCTTATTATATATGTACACCTGTTTCTCTACCGACTATGTCGTCTTTTGAACAAATTACACAGTCTTTTGCTAGTTCTTCTATCACCTTATCTGTTGTTTATCGTCCACCTAACGTTTCTGTACGTCAGTTCATTACTGAATTTGCTGACTTTTTAGAACACTTATATGATGTAAAAAACCATGTAATAGTTTGTGATTTTAACATTCATGTAGACGCTTTAGATAACCTATACACTAAATCTCTTTTGTTTGTAATTAATTAATATGGTTTTTGTCAGCATTTTGTTGTTGGTCCTACTCATTCTGCTGGCCACACGTTAGATCTCATTTATATCTCCCGTGATGATGATACTAATGTACACTCTACCACTGTTCATGATCTTGGTATTAGTGACCACTCCTTAGTACGCTTCTCGCTTTCTCTCAATAAGCTCTATGAAAAAGCTAAGACTATCACCTATATAGAAAATGGAAATGTTTTAACCTTGACGATTTTACTCACGATTTACATAGAATTATTTTGTGTTATTTTGAATTTCTGTCTCGTGATCTGTTGGTTGATGTTCTTGTTGAAACGTATAATACTGTATTATCTTCGTTATTAAACAAACATGCTCCAGTTGCAACAAAAACTGTCACCGCGTCCACCAGTGCCTTGGTTTAATCGATCCATTCATTCGGCTATCCGTGAGCGTCGTCGTGTTGAACGGATTTGGAGGTTCTCCAAATCACCTGCCGACCGTCAGCAATTCTCAAATCAAAGGAACACAGTTAAGCGATTGACTCAGCTAAAGAGGAATACTACTCAAACATTGTTCGTAGTCGTTGTGAGAATGATAAATCTATTTGGTCCAGTATTGAAACGCTTTTGTACAGATATCTCGGTGATATGCCCTTATGCGAGGCATACCTGCCTGATTTTGATGATGTTACCACTGACGCAATTGTTAAACTTTTGGTAGATGCCAAGCCTAAATCATATCCGCTTGATCCTGTTCTCACGTGACATATAAAGAAATGTAGTTCAGAATTAGTTCCATTTATACAATATGTACTCTTGTAAACACTTCTTTGCGTTCCTGACACCAAAAAGTGTGCTATCATCACTTCAGCTTTGAAAAATAAAAAATTGAATAAAGCAGAACTGCAAAACAACCGCCCTGTATCTGGATTTTTTTCTGTCTAAAATTATTGAACGTATTGTTGGAAGAAGGATTGAGGCATCCCTTTCTTCCCACTCTCTACTCAGCCCTTTTCAGTCCGTCTATCGCGAGGGGCACTCCACTGAAACTGTAATAATTCGTCTCTTCAATGACCTCGCTGTTTCGCGCAGTCAAGGCCAAACATCGTGTGTTATCTTCCAGGATCTTTCAGCCGCTTTTGACACTTTTCACACAATCTGCATTCATCGACTACGCCAGATGGTCGGATTTACTAATAATGTTATAAAGTGGTTTTCTAGCTATTTAAACAACCGTTCTGAAGCAGTTTGTGTTAATGGTAATTTATCGAACTTTGTTTCTCTCCGAAGTGGTGTTCCGCAGGGCTCCGTTCTTGGGCCTAGGTTATATTCATTATATATGACCTGTTTCCGACATCATTCAAAGTTATGACCTCTCACATCATATTTATGCTGATGACATCAGCATGTTCATATCGTTTTCTTCTGATCATACTGAGTCTTCCTGCCGCATCATAGAGGGGTCTTTCGCTGTAGCTGACCCTCGCTACTGGAACGTTCTCTCAGCGCACTGCCGCAATGAGATCAATTTTTATAGATTTAAAAAAAACGATTGAAATCAGATTTATTCCGCTCATTATAATTTGTGTTCATTATTGTTGTATTTTGTAAAGAAAGTGTGAACAGCGCTATCAACCAAACTGAACACAAGTCAATCGATTCCGCCGTCAAGTAGCTCAGCAGTGAAACAAACAAGTGAGCGAATTATTCACTATCAGTGGAGTTGTGCTCACTCTCGGCAATCTGGGTCTGTGCTGTCCAACATTGGGTTCAGTCTCGCTCGCTCGGCAACAGTTAGGAGTCACAATCTAACACCCACTCAACAAATATATATTGAAACTTAGAATAATGAAGTCTGTCATGTTTCTTCTTTTCTCGACCACTTCTCCGAAGTTGTGCTGGCTCAGACACTGAAGTAGTCTGTTCCTCCGGCGAAGAATCCCACAGTCGGTCATGTACATCTCCGTCATGCACCAGAAGATCTCTGTTGACCATCGTATTTGTACCAACTTGGGTAGCAGCGTCACCAGTTCGTCGTTCAGTTAACGTTTCAACCTGTATGTAAGCTGGAACAGGTCGGACGGAGGGTTTTAATTCAGTCAGTTGCGAAGATAGAAGAGTTCGAGGAGACTTCTGGAAGACAAAACTTGCAGGCATTGAACCATGACAAGTGTCGGGAGTTGTGTTATATACTACAGACAAACCTTGATGACATCGTCTTCAGTAGTAGCGTTGGGGTCAGAAAATTCCTGTTATTGATGTTATCCGAAATGCGAAAATTACATTCAACGTCAAAATTTCCCATGATACTATTCTTGTTACAAAGAGTGGCTTTAGACCTATATTTGGTCTGAATTTCTTGCAAAAGTTTTCAGTGACACCGGAAAATCTGACTTGCTCCCCAATTACATGTGGCGACTTGCGATATGAAGCCAGCTTCCGACTGAAGAGCGACTCCGTGTTTGATGGTATGGTGTGTGCCTCTAGATCTCTGCTATTTTCAATGAAAGTGCATGTTGAAAATGAGGTCAAGAGACTGTTGGATCATTTTTCCAGTAGAGAACCCATCAATTTATGCTCTCATAGTGCCTGTAGTCAAACAATCAGAAGCATCACGACCGATTCGTCTGTGTGGAGACTATTTTAAAACTGTCAACCGTGTAATTGACAGTGATTCTTACCAAATTCCACTGCTGGAAGAAATCTTTGAAAAGATCACTGGCTGTAACTCTTATTTGTGTTCTTGATTTGACTGATGCTTACTTGCAAGTGAAGTTATCGCCTGACATGTATCTCCACTCATCTGGGGCATTTCGCCTACAAATCATTGCCATTTGAAATTTCTGCCTCTCCTTTAATTTTCCAGGAGATCATCGATGATGTTCTAAGTGGAATTGATATCATTATCAATATGATATTATCATCTGTGGAGCTACGCAGGAGCAACATGATTTGAGACTTCTACAAGTTCGACAGAGACTTCAGCAGTGAGACTTCAAGGTCAGTGAAAATAAATCGCAAATCTTCCAACGTTCTGTGAAATTCCTCGGTTTTGTGCTGCAGGATGGAAAACTTCTTCCTCAACCTGAGAAAGTGTAAGCCTTCAAGAATATACGCACGCCTGCAGATAAGACTCAACTTCGCAGTCTCCTGGGTACGCTGAGACACAGGACCAGTCTTAGTATGTGCGAGGCCCAAGGTAACTGATAAAAAACAAATTGCTTTACTCAAAGTCAAAATGTCAAATAAATTTTCAAATTACAGAAACATTTTTCTCGCTTCAGAAACGCGATATCGTCTATAATTTCGGAATAATAAATCGATTTTGCAACTTCGTTCTCAATAGACAGATCGATAGATTGCACAATGTGTCTTGCAACATTGTGGAGCGTAGATAGTTTTTTTATTAGTTTGAGCTTCGAGAAACTGCGTTCACCTGATGTCACAGTTACAGGAACGGTCAGCAGAATGCGCAGGGCGGTGAAGAAATTCTGGAAGTCGACAGCTGTTTCGCGAAGAGAGGAACAGCATGATTTCGAGAGGATCGTTTAGGGCACTTTCTGGAAGAAACGGCTTTAGTATTTGTATTTATTTGGAGGGCATAAAACCGTGAATGTCAAGACTATCACATGTGTCAATTCGACTTCGAGGTTCTTGGCAGATTTTCGTATATTCTCTGCCGTCATGCTACTGAACAAGTAGGTAAATCTAAATCGTGAATGATGTTGTTCAAATCGACAATCTAACTTGGAAACGATTGTGTCCTTAATTTTTGTTAAAGCACGGTACTCGGAAATTTTCTTGAGCATCTTCTATCGTCTCGTCGTTACTTTTTTATATATAATTTATTTTTCTTCTTAGCCTGCGGTTCTTGGAGACTGGCACCGCCTCAAGGTCTTCTGCAGGTTCCTTTGCGGTAACAACGGCACCTATAAAGCCAGTGTTTCGATAGTTCTTCACCCATTTGCAAGTTTTCTCCAGGCTATATCCACTGCACTTGCCAAGTCCTTGCACTCACTTTGCAACTCCTTGCTGACTCGATTTATTTGGAACAGGAGATCATACCAAAACACAACGGTCACCAGAAATTAAAAGTTCTTTATTTCTTTGCATAAGGATTCTGCTTCCCTGCGAGGCATACTGTCCTTGGCTGTTTCGGCAATTTCAGCTATGGCATCATAGATTTCGACTGTTTGATAACGGATAGCCTTCACACTTTTTTTACCTGCATCAGCGAGAGGCCTCGCTCGCCTTCCCCTAAGGCCGTCACTGCTGAGACACTATAGTCATTTCTGCACGAATTTCTCTGTAATCGCGCGACCCTGTACAGTCTGCTGCGCAAGGATAATTCACTGGAGATGGACACAACAAACAAGTAAGCGAATTATTCACTATCAGTGGAGCTGTTCCCACGCTCGGCGATCTGGGTCTGTGCTGTCCAACATTGGGTTTAGTCTCGCTCGCTCGGCGACAATTAGGAGTCACAATATAACACTTATATTCAGTAAACATGATTTGTGTAGTGTATTTTTCTTTTTGTGTGCATTCTTTTATAATTATCTGTCCTCTCCGATTGCTTGATGAAGAATGTGAGGTATAAAATTATTATTATTATACTTTTATTCTTCGCTTTATATTTCAGTCTGGGCCATGGAAACTAGTCGAAAAATAAATAGTTCTGAATGCTACTCTTTGTTTATTCGCATTTTATCTTTATAAAGTTACGTAACTACAGTGTACAATGTTTACAAATTTGGTGAACGCAGCAAATGAATTTAATTCACCCGTTCTGCTGCGCAATGTGTTTTTCGAAGAGGGTCGTTTTGCAATATCCTGGGGATGAGAACAAAAATTTGGAATGGCAGCAATTTGAAATACAGCAACGACAAAAGAATACAATTTCTAAAAGGGTCATTTGTCAAATCTAAAATATGTAATACGCTTGATAAAATATGTTAGTTAAATTAATAATTTCTTGCTAATAAACTATTAGCAGAATGGAACAAAAATGCGAAATAGTACATATTGAATACACCAAATTCTATTATCACCTTGACCAGTATATGGGCTTGCAGACTGGGATTAGCTACTCGAACCCAGTACCGTTGCCCAAATGTGTTCCTTTTCGGGTTCCGAGTACTTCCAGTATGTGCAACTAATGCCGATCAGTCTGACTTGCCCAGCTTACAGCCATCCAACCTCCCCTTATGCCCAGATGCAGGATTACATTGTTTGAACTTCCATGACTGTGTATCAGGAGCAATAAAGTGAGCAATGCCTCGGCTCCGACTGAGTTTCTAGGATGTCTTATTTCATAAATGCTCCCCATCTCTAGCTAAATGACCTTTGACAATAGCTATCCAGAGCTAAGTGTTGGTCCTCTACAGTGAGTCTCTAGTCATGCACCCTCCTCACCAGTCGCTGCTAGTTGGGGAGTCGATGGATTGCATGTATAGTCTCAGACTTTGAAATGGAACGTGTAATAGTACCGGTTTTTTTAGGTTACCAGTAGCAGATTGGACCTAGTAATGTTTTGCTTGAAAATACAACGCACAAATTTGCAATATCACCAGGGTGTCACAAAAGTAACTTACTGTACACATTCTGATTTCTTGAATGAATAAATTGACATATTAATCAAACAAAATTGACCGGATATTTCATAATATCTCCTAAATGAGCAAAATGGCTGTATTTTAAGACAATTCATTCAATAAAACAAGACTTGCAGTAATATGCGACGCTGTCACCTGTTGATCCCAGTCATCTACCTCGCCCGATCAGTTGTTTGAATCATTTGAAAGACAATCATGCTATTTTATTTTACACTTTTTGTCCAGACACACAGAGACAAACAAACATTCACACATACTACATATACATAGCATAGATCAACACGATCGAGTAGCAAACCAAAATGGGGAAAAGAAGGGAACACAGATCACCGTTATGATATAGGCTAAAAATCATGTTTTGGATGTACCGGGTGTCCCGGAGATTATGATTTTTTACATAGATCGTATATTCCTAATGGGAGGCGTTTTATTTTGTCAATATATTTCATATTGCGAGCGGCATTTCTTACTATAATCTCATCTTAAATAAAAACAATCTGCTGTTGCGCGGTGTATATGGGCACTATTTGGTATTATAAGAAAGCCAGAAACATGCTCTATTGACGGAAACTAAAACAAAGACATTACATGTGATTGTCTGGCTAAAAGTACACTTTTTATAGTGAAAAACAGCGACATAGACACACCAGTTGACCTTCTATACCCAAATATACATAAAACGAAACTATATACACGTATCTGTAAAACAACATTGAATATTTTTCAACTATATTATATCTAAAGAATGAGGATAGTATTGTCTAAATGATCGCAGTTGAAGAATGTATATAGCAGTCAGAAAATGTTTCTTTAAAAAAGATTTAATTTCAATATTTTTTGTGTTGCACATGACATTTTTCTTACAATTCTTTTGGAAAAGTTAAAGTTTGGTCTTTTCCAGTATATTTGAACAATTTTATTTCAACTGAAAGAGGAAAGCATTATCTAAAGAAAAAACAGTTTCGTAATTTTATATTGGTAATTGATTTCAAATAGGAGGCGCCTCAATGTTATTGATCTTCCCATTATATTATAATACGCAGATAATAATTAATCGTCGTATATCACCATTTATCATTCTGGGTTCGATAAAATCAAAGCTGGATCAGTCAGCTTTCTTGTTGCAAACAGAACCTAATATACGGTGATCAAAAGGACTATATAACAAGAATACGGGTATCATTGTCAATTTCTAACAACGCAGTACTGAATTTCACATTGAAGCGTCTGTTCTACTTGGCTCCACACAAAAAAATCGCATGCTCTGAGTTCTGGCGAGCGTAGTGGCTACGAAATCGGTACGTTTTGCCTTAACAAACATTTGATCACATAAATCTCTTGCTGGTTTATGAGATGGCACGCGCTTTCTTGTTGCCAAAATAAAGGTCCATTTTGGAACGACTTTACCTCTTGCATGTTGAGGTTGTAATTATCCATATTTAATAAAAATAGTGAAACCTCCAGACTATTTTCTTAGTCAATATAGTAATGTGTCGTATTCAAGTCACTTATAAATAGATTGGGAATTCCTGGAAACGTCATTCTATTTCTAGCAGCCAATCAGACTATAGCACGTTATAGTTCTATTTATAGTAGCCAATCAGACTGTGGTACGTGGAATTCCTCTCCCATAAAAGTTTCAAAAATCAGAATAGATTTATTCAAGTTTTAGTAGCAGTATAGGCTAGAATCTGCACAAATTTGGTGGAAAGCAAAAAATGTGCTACTTCAAGAAGAAAATTCAGTAAAATTAATAATATATATCTGTTGAAAAAGTGGACAAATATGTAAATAAATTTATTGAGGTAGAAGGACAGAAAATGAATGAGTAAAATTATATCCATTAAGGGTTTATCCTATTCTTCAGCCATCCTCACATCCATTCAGACAAGCTGCATGTTCTTCCATTGGAATTGTATTCTAGGTAATTTATCTGTTGTTGAGGATCGACATGAGTCGTCTTGGGTGGTCTTCCTGCCTATCTTGCACCCAGTGATATTCTTACGTTCACATTAGTTTTTGCGTTCGTAAATAGTTTTATTAAAAAAAAACAATTCACTAAGTTTATATTTGCTATTGTTGCATAGTGAATATCATTGTACTGTGAAAAACTTCTTTTTACTTTATTGCTCAGACTTGCCACATTTCATTTGTTTTAATAAGTGGCTTGTTTTTAAAATCTGTTCATTATTTTGTGTTTTAAATGTGGCACAGTGCCTTGACCGTTTGTTTTATTTGCAGGACTTATGGCAGTAGTGATATTGCTGTTTTTTATTGAAGGCAAAATTATATGCGTAATCTTAACCCGTTTTTTTCTATATTCGAGGGTGTTCAATAGAGATAATATCTAGTTAATGTTTTATACAGACAATTATTCTTTAATAGCTAGCGGTCCCTTATCTGCCGTATGAAAGGGCCGTAACCAGGCCACTTGACAATCCTCCAAACAATAAACATGTAATTTAAGCACTAAAGTTTATTCTGATGCATTGATTGACTATTTATACACATACAGCATGCAGAGAGGTATAGAGAATATAGGCATATAGATAGTATTCAAGGAGTATCTGCACAAATGGCCACATTTGCATTTTACTTCGGTGCTATTCTTGGTAAAATAGTTTTAACGGACACAGACAATTTAAGTAAAACATGATTCATTATCAGCATCTGAAGTCCCAGAAATTGCTGAAATGGCAGTGAGGACATTACATTCCTTGAGAACAGATGAAAAATACAATTTATTCTGGGAAAAATACCAACAATGCTAAAAAATTGGATGTCGATGCACCAAAACTGCCACGGCTCCTCGGGTTACTTTTACAAAAGTGCTAAGGCATGCTTTAAACAGCAGTATTTTGAAACTCTCGATCACAGAGTAATTAGTACAAAGAGGTTCAACTCAAAGTAAATTAACAACTGCACTTAAATTTTCAATATATTTTTATTTGAGATAGTGTAAAAATTAAGCTTATTATTTAGCTATTAGTAATCCATAAAAAGGCTAGTGTATAAATGTACTACTTTTTACTACCCGATATGAGTAGTATATAAATGTTTTCCGATTAATTTAACAAGAGACTGTTAATGACCTTAAACTATCATATAGATCCATATAGATCCCCGTGAACTTGAGGTAATTTCATGAATCCATTAAACAAAACAGTATGATTGGATGACGTCACGGAAATCAATGGAAAATGACAACCACAGGCACTGTATTTTTTACCTTAATCACAAATAAATTACACATGAAAAGGCTTTCAAATAATATGGCGCCACCCTTCCTTATACGCGTTTTAAAGACAAAACTTTATAGAATAATTTACAATTCCGTGATAATATTCATTTTTTAGCTGCTTAATATACTAAGCTATTAACAAAAATATGTGCAATATTTATGTATTTATATTGTTTACTTGTAGAAATTTTTTTATTTATAAATTCAACTTTCTCAAAAAGTTACTGGATAAAAGACTAGCAATAACCTTAGAGATGAATCTCTGTGTATTATGTAGTCTATACTCTCGATCTTATTATAAACTCATTAGAAAGAAAATTTAACCCTAGATAGACGGAAATTTTCATATACCTTTAAAGACGGCAGCCGGTCAATTGACCGGGGTACATACTCCTGTTTATCAGATATCTAAAAAGTGTTATTGCTTGCAAATATTTTACAAGATTGTGGTTTATATACCAAACAATGTTTCTAATTTGCTAAAGGCAGAAACTAGATATGAGAATGGGGTCGTAGGTCGTAGGTCGGGTCGGGACGGGTCACATTTTGGCAATTTTGTTTTGGGTCCCTTCGGGTGAGTTTCTACTAATTTTATTATATAAAAACTTTTACACAACTAATACGCTAGCTACTATTATGCCGAAAATAAGAAAATGTATGTTGAACTAAAATAATTTTAATTACAAAAATGAATTTCTGATTACAAAACAACAGTTACGTAATGTTAGAATAAATTCTCACGATTTCATACAAGTCAAGAGCACTTACTGTACAGTATAAACAAACGAACACGTTCCACATACTGGTGTGTCACATTTACTGCAGAGTACGCGAGATTTGGTTTTGTGACATGTTCGACACGTTGTCCTCTTTCTTTCATCACCAGAACCATTTGGAGGGACTTCCGGCTGATTTGACTGCTGCCGCTTCTGATAACGAGAGCAAAGATCTTCGGAGAGTTTTATGAGGAAGTTGCACCGTGATGTCTTGAATAATTCTATTTCCTTGGCAATAATGTAAGCGTTTAGAGCAACCATGTCAAGTCTGTTTTGAAACACCGCCGGCTCGTACTCCTAGTTAAATATTCATTCAGCATTTGGTCAGCGGAATCGACACCACCTTTCGTAGTATTGTAGTAAATTACAGCCTCAGGACGCCGTTTCGTAGTATCTGCTAATGCAATTTCACATTGCCGATGCAATGTCGACAGCAGATACACAGTTTTCTTCTTCTTCGCTTTATATGCTACGAGCATGCTTTTGTCTGGAAAAATAAACTTGCTCGTATATAACTGAGCACGTGAAATTTCATTCACCATCTCTTTAGGTATTTCACGTCGATTTGACTTTACCGTTACGAGTGCAGTAAAACCTTTATCGTACAGCTTTTAAAGTTTACAGCATGACTTTGTGACATGAAATAATTGTCCATTGTAACATGTAACCCACTTTTAGAGTATGCCTCCACAAGTGCAAGAGCAACAGGCTCTCCCAAGCCTTTCTTGGTACGGTCTGACTTCCCAACATAAGCAGATCCTTGCAGAATGTAGCTAGATGAACTGTCACATAGTAGCCAAAATTTAATGCCAAACTTTCTGGACTTTTCGGCATGTACTGTATGAAAGCACACCGACATTTACAAGAAAGTAACTGTTCATCGACTGTCATGATACCATGCGGGAAATCACAGTTCTGGAAGTTCGATAAACATCGATCCCATACTGTTCTGATGGCACAGAACTTGTCCATTGCCCTTCTACGTACACGCGATGATTTGTCATCAAATCGAATATATTTTTAATAGAAAGAAAACGATCACGGGCATAGTTTACTTGAATAGCAAACGACCATAGTCTTTATTCCAGAATCTCTTGATTGGTTCGCCCTTGCCCTTGAAAACACCTCTCGCTAAATATAATCCAAGGAAGGAAAGTAACTCATCTGTTTGCAGGTTGAACGTTGAATCCCCCCGACTTTCAGCTTTGAACAGTATTTGTATACTTGATGATGTCATCAATATTTTGGCGGTCGAATAGTTCAAGAAAAATGTTAATAATGTTTCGCATCTAAGTCGAATAAAATTCGTACGACCTACTTTCTTTTTTATCCCATTTACCTTGGATGCTCAACCAGGCGTTGCGCTGTTGAAAGGCCGTGACCACCACTTAGTACCATCTTTGCTCGTATGCCTCGGGGAAACCTGCTGAGAACTTCTGGTGGAAGGCTATTGAAGGCTGTCTGTTGAAATCCTTTGCCTCAGGGGCAACATTACGTCATGTTGTTGTTGTTGTTCCCCCCGAACCTACTAAAGCAGTAGGTCCTCCCCCTTGGCTCGTCATCACCATCGCTAGAAGATATTTCACTCTCAGTTGAAAATCGTCGTTGTCATTGTCGTTAGATACAATAATATAACTGTCCTCAGTGTTAGTATCACTTTGGTCGCTGTCATCTGTATCTATATATCTGCCTGCAAAATATTTGATACTTCTTCTGCTGTATAGCGACGTCTTTTTCTGACACTCGCCATTTCGATTATATCTGAATGATAAAGCTAATCCAATGCTCTCTATTATAAAATCCTTTCAAATTCACTGAAAATTTGGAAATTCCAAACCAGCAATCTAGCCCAATCATGGGTCAGACTGATTTGGAATTTTCAAATGCAACCAGATATGATATATTTGGAAATCCGAAATTATGACAGGTTTCTAAATATAACCACAACTTGGCATTGTAACTAAATGCTAGGCCTATAAAAACTAATAAATAAGCGTGTGTAAAAGCTATCATGAAGCAAGCTGTCAATTGACCGGTTGTCGTCCTTCAAGGTATTGGTATATTAATAATTCTCAACTACATCTCACATTTTCAGATACAAATATACTGTACACAATTAAAACTCAACAACATAGGAAAGGTCACGAAGTTTCAAGGAAATCCGATTTAGACTTTTCTATAATGAAGTATTTGAAAAGCACGAAACGGTCAATTGACCGGCAGTCGTCCTTCTAGGGTTAATCAATCATGTTACCAAATGTACCAGAAATTAATATGCAACAAGTTGCAAATTTATTGATGGTTCTGATAATCGTAGGTGCATCATTTTAAAATTTGCATTTGATTAATTAATTCAGCTATATGTATCTAGAATAACCAACGAAATTTGACACATTCCTGTTAATTGTACTCAGTATTAACATTACTTTGCATTTTCTGTATATTTTGTAGAAAGTGTGTTACTTTATTGAGTATCAATAAAAATCAGATGAGATATTATGTAGATTTTAATTTTTGTTAAATCACTGGGACACTTTTTCATATCACTGGACCAAATCAAAATAGCTTGCTACGGGCCTGTATGGTCAAAATTTTGGTTTTCTTCAGAATATGCACTCCAGGTAAATCAGTTCAATATACCCAGTAGAATCTAAATTAGGTATATACCATACGTTGGAATTTTCCCATTCACTTACGAGCATTCACTATACTAATCGGATGGACATGCTGGCATGAGGGATTGATTTCATCTTGCTGTTGGGGTGTGTTTATCCTAGCCGCTTGCGATGGTGTATCCTAATTGACCGACCAATTGTCCTGCACTGACAGATTTATCTGAAGGCTGCCTTCTATAATTCGGTAAACTGCTTACGTGGAGCTGTGTTCATACACACAGAGGATGCGTGTTCCCGGTAAATGTTAATCGGTCAGCATGCATGTCCAACCTGTCTCTCGTGCAGATAAAGTTCAGGTTTAACGCCAAGCGTTTCTCACTATACTGCTATCTCCAAAATGCAGGATGAAAAAAATAAGGTACATACATTATAATCATCATACGGTGCCGACTCCGATTCGAAGGTTAGCAACAATTCCACGCCAGGTTTCTCTTTTCTCGGTTGTCCTCTTGTTTGTTTGTTTGTTTGTTACCCGGTCCCTTCCGGAGGATTGGGGGGGGGGCGGCGCAGGACCGCCGAGACCCAGCAACCGGGCAACTCCCCGTGGCCGCCTCCAAAGGTCAAGAAGGCTCGCCGT
>JAUYWV010134703.1:0-10919 GCA_032274565.1 Nematoplana nigrocapitula
AACCTGTCAACTTTCAATGGACTAATCCAGAACAATTCGGGTCATCAACGCCACAACGTCAACCTGTGAACTTTCAAAGGACTAATCCAGAACAATTCGGGTCATCAACGCCACGTCAACCTGTCAACTTTCAATGGACTAATCCAGAACAATTCGGGTCATCAACGTCACAACGTCAACCTGTCAACTTTCAATGGACTAATCCAGAACAATTCGGGTCATCAACGCCACAACGTCAACCTGTGAACTTTCAATGGACTAATCCAGAACAGTTTGGGTCACCAACGCCACAACGTCAACCTATCGAAAATAGTGGTTTTGGGTTTGATCAGTTCAATTTACATCAAGTTGAACAATATCTCCAATTGCCGCAGTCAGGTAGGCATATCATGCTTTTTCAGCATAATGAAATGGTGCAGGAATGATATATAAATGCTTATGTTAGTATACGTACAGTATATCAAAATGGAGCGCTTTAAAATTGGTCAAATAAAATTATTACCGGAAAAAAAAGTGACATACAATAATTGATTTACACACAATCGCATACTTGTAAGCAACTCGTTCTACATTATTAATTTCAATGACAAAGATTAACTACCAGCTAGAAACTATTACAATTTAAACCGAATCAACTTAGACATTTTAGTCTACTTTTGACATAAGTAGTAGATCAAAAAATTCTGTGGCACCATTGTTCCATTGACACTGACGAAAACTTTTAAGTGAAATATTTGTCAAATGATCACTGCTTCATATTTTTTGGTATTATGGTATTATCAATTGACTGTACACAAGTGTTATAAGGGTGACTTCGTATCTCCAGTGAGGCCTCCTCAAAACCTCTATGTCCTGACTACTGGACTTTTGCGCTCAGCTTGAAAGTCATCTCGTCCTTTTTCAGTAACTCTTATCAGTCGGTTAGATACCTCTGTATTTCTATCGTCTTCGATTCGATCATTCAGTCAGTCAGTCAGTGCCGTCTCCGTCTCGTAGGTTGGCTACCATGAATCGCTAGCTTTTCCGATATTGTACTTTCCTTGCTCATTCGGAGTAGCTCATGCCCGTCCAATCGTAGATGTTACTCATCCAAGTTGACCTCTGCCTCTCCACTTTACTTTCCAACAGCATCTTTGATAAGGAGTTGTGACGAAGAGTGGGACCTAGATACTTTGGACTCTCTGAAGGGGTGTGAGTCACTTCGGTGGGTGGCGCAAGCTGCTTGGTCTGGCCCAGCTTGAACGGCGCTGCCGCTCGCGCTTGTGCCAGCCAGACCAGAACACTGAAGTAAAACGGCAACTGCTGCGACCAGCCGCCACTCTTTCTGTGGGACCCGTCAATGTTGTTCGGGCTCATTCCTCAAGTCGTCCGATGTCACCTTCACGCGGTGAGAGTTGTCTGCCCTAAGCTGGTACGTCGGGAAGAGATTACGCCAGTAAGGATCAGCGAACGACACGGGCGCAGGGGGCTCCCGTCCACATGTGTAAATAGGCTGCACGGATTGGGAGTCTCGCAGGGGCATGCAAACACCGCCGTAGCCTCGACGCTACAGGTGCCCCTTGGGCGGCTCTGCCGCGACAAGTTTTGTGTCTCCGCATATCTTTCCCGGGAGCCTAATCTGGGTGAGCCATACAAGCCAGTATGGTACGCGACCCAGAGGGGGAGATGCCGCCGTCGGCGGTCGTTTATGGTCCATAATGGGACTGGACGGTGTGATATAATCAATCAAGAGAAAAGGAGAAATATGAAAGAGAAAGAATGTGTGTGAGAGAGGGGCGAAAAAGTGAGAGAGCGAGGGGCATGAGGAAGTGAGAGGGAGGGGTGAGAGGCGGGGTGGATGACAGTGTGTCTAACCCTAACCATGTTCACAAAGCTCATGCGTTCACACTGTGAACGAATACGATTAGACAATATGGTGTAAATTTGATCATTCTTGACGTGACCATATTAGGATGTTTCACTACAAGCCTGTAATGAAACGCAAATAATCTTTGGCCATACAGTTCTTTTAACAACCTTAATGATGTGCAATTAAGTTGTACAGTGGCAAAGGAGAGATTTGAATTTCTGAAAAAATATTAACCACAAAGCTAATTTAGCAAAGGAAAACATTTTTAGTAACATACAAACCACTATGGAGCAAGGTTTGCAAGCACAAACGAACGGAAACACAATACTAGAAATAGATTAGCAAGAGTCAAGTTTACTCCCATGCTTCTCTATAGTAAATGTCGCTCGTCTATTTTTAAAGAGTTATTTTTAAGAATAAGTAATAATCAGATTTCATTGGAATAATGAAAATTCAATTAGGCTTAGTGCGAGAACAGTAGATTCTTTTTTCGTTGCCTGCATGAATATCGGGTGGTTACGAGAGCAAACTTTTCTGCTTCTTCGAGAAACTGCATCTCCCAATAAAATATAATTATTTTAAAGCTACAAGAGGAAATTATTCCACAATTTGAATTAAAGTTCTGATTTACCACTATGTTTTTTTTAAAAATACACACAAGTATATGAAGCGTGGTTTATGATAATTGTCTGATGAAATTTAAAATATTGATCCACGAAGCGAAGTTTTACAAGTTTGGAAATCTTATTTTTAGGTATGTTCTTCAATCAGCAAACACAAGAGTGTAAGAGCGTGTTTATCAATCTTCCTCGTTATATGTATTTTTTATTAATCGCTTCTTGTCTTGACCAAAATCACGTTCTGGGATTCTTGACATTTTAAATCAAGCAGTATACCACTCTCAAGCGTTGTTCGGTAAATAATATACAACGTTGCTAATAACAACTATTTAAATTATCGTTGTTCATTGATTTAAATTCAAATCAACTTACAGTAGATAGCAATATATGTATGTTCGTTTCAATACTCCTACAAAATTACTGGACCCAAGTTTCAGCATATTTGAACAAACACGCAGACACCGACGAGTTGAATAAATGGCTACATTTTACTCCACAATCCGACGTATTTTTGCAGATATTTACGATTAAGACTCGCGTAATGTAAAGTAATGGGAAAATTAATAAATTGTGGACGAGCGAGAGCACAGTACTACCTCAATAGTTTTGATATGGAATAAGAGGGAGGGTTTGTAGTGCTGTGCTCGAACGCTCGACCACAGCGTTCGGCCCCTCACTCAAAATTCGGGGAGGACGCTCCTTATTAGATGTTTACTTGTAGAATTTTTTTTTTATAATTTCAACTTTCTCAAAACGTTACTGGATAGAAACCTAGCAACCACCTTGGCGACGAACCTCTACGCATAATGTACTCTATGGTCTGTCCCGTCTATTTAGCTAGGTTTTATAAACAATCGATAGACTACAGGAAAAATCGATAATTATTTGCACCATTGTTAGCTGCTAAAGAAATGTTGAGAGAAAGGGAATCTATCTAACAACGGTGCATCTGACTTTCTGTTTTGTATATTTTAGAAGTGTGTTAATATATTCAAGGAAAATATGACGGAGTATAGAACTAATTTTATCCTTTTACATTGGATAAAGCTGAAATGTTAGGTACCCACCCTTTGAATGGCGGGGCAGGGTGTACATTTTAAATTTTTATTCCTATGGGTGCCACAGGTTCCGTGTTAGGCTAGTTTGAGATTATTTCCACATTTGTACATTATTTAATCATAAAACACACTGCAGAATTCCAGAATATAATCAATCATGACAAACACAACGATGAATCACTCATTTTCAAATTATTGATGAATTTATTAACTATAATGAATATACACGCAGATTTGAAAATTAAATTACATTGAAATTATCCAGTTGACATAGAGATGGTAATTCGGGACAAAATGCCAAGGAAAAGAAAATCAACTAATGGCTCCCAGTCACAAGCTGCCAAGAGAATGAGAGTGCATCGAAACTAAGATACGACAGACACAACACACTACTCGCCTTAAAAGTAACAACGTGTTAACATACGGCGAACGTGACGGGGAAACCATCGCACAGGCCACTGCCCGTCATCAAACAAACACTTTTAAGACTGCTTAATCTTGATATGCGAGATGCGATCTTTATTGCAAGTGATATTTTTGGTTACATTCTGAGCTAACGGACGCGTTTAATATTTTTTTTATCAGGGAGCCAGTTTCTTCTGTCTCCCCTTTGTTAAATTCCGATTTTTACTCACGCGGAAGAACTATACAAAACCGATGACATTTTACCTTTATTAAAGGCCTCGCTCACAATATACTCTGTCCCTTGGAAAAGCATCGATATGTCGTCTGCAAAATTTGAAGGTTGTCTTGGATATCCAGCTCCATCCACAGGACTATTTCTACTGAAGCAATGGGGATGCTACAAGACATCGTAATTTCTGGAGAATCCGATAATTTGCAAAGTCAACGCCCTTGTTGACAAAGATGACTGAAGTGAAAACATTTCTATGCCAATATAATACATTTTACATCCGCAAAAACAAATCCGAAAAATCTAGCCTTTCCTCCCGAAATGAATGAAAAAACTAATTTTACTAATTACTTTCAATTCAAACTGATTAATATGTTTTTTATTAAATTGTGCTCCATTTTGCGTGGCAATAATACGTTTCATTTATTGCATCCAATTTATCTATAAATGTATCGGATGAGCAAGAGTAATCATTCTTTTGTCCTATATGAAGTGTTTCACAAGACACGCCCAATTTTTCTTCTAAAAACAATAGTGAAACTATTTATTTATTTATTTGCATACTACTAGAAGTAGTATGGTTTGGAAATCATATACTGTATAATGATTTGATGGTACATTAAAGGCTAGTCTCACGGTCCCCAGCGCCACCTGCAAGATCCGGCATCAAACCAAACGAACCCTTTCGGGTCGCTAAGCATTCGATTGACACAGCTGTCAACCAGGGACGAGGGAATTTTATTATAGCCCGAGCAGGGACTCGAACCCACCAACCTCACCACGGCAGTCGACCGCTCAACCCACTCAGCCACCTCGTTTCGGTACTCCTAGTAGTATTGCTAAGGGGGTCCACCGCCCAGCTCTCCAGGCCAGCCAATCTCGGCCTCCCACTGCTTCGCTTCAGCAGAGTCACCGCCCCGACGGGGTCCGTCTAAAGCAGTGGTTTTTATTAACATTTTTCGCACCAGCTACCACCCCTAGCACGCCGCAAGCTTTGCGATTTAACCTCATCCAGAAATGATTAATATTAATAAGAAGCAGAAATCAATTTCTTATCTTGTCATCATCATCATATTGTACTGATACAATAAAATCCGACCAAAATATTCAACATGTCACAAATTCATCAACAGGGCGGCAAATGCTTCAATTGAGACGAGATTCAGCAAGTCAGGACACATTCTGCGAAAGTGCTATTCTCATGTCACTTTTTGTCATAAACTGTCATACACTTTTCTGTACATTATTTAAAGGTCATCCAAGTCTATAGGCCTGATACTCCTCCTTTGCAGCAGCAGTCGTCACGAAGTCAAGAAACTCTTTCTGCATTTCGTCTACAGTAGAATCACTTCAACACTGTAGAGAAAAAGATTTCGGATCTCTCTTCAGCGTGATATCTTTGGACGTGATCTTGGGAAAGTACTTTAATGATGAACACCTCCTTCAGACTGATGAGGGGTCCCTCGGTGATTGTCAAGGTCGTTATTGCACAAGACATCGCTCAGGTGAGAAAATGATGCAAAATGTTCCGCTTATCACTTCCCAATTCCAGATGTTGAGCTTGGCCAGGAGTACATTCATTAAATAAAATGTCCGAAAAGTGTAACGAATTCATTATTATCGGGTATATGAATGTATTTTTTGAAGTCATGTTTGGCAAAACATTTACCCCACGAAACTGGAAATCTGCCCCCAGCCGTATTCACAATGATTTTTTCTTTGTTAAATAGGAAAGATTCTTGCTATATAGCAAAAGGTCGTATTTACAATCATCTCCAGGCAAGCATTTTTTCTAAATTTCCAAGACACGTCTTGAAGTGTCTAAATAGACAAAAGGTTTGCTACAACCAATGAAAATTCAGCAACGGTAGGACAGAGTTAGAAGCTTATGGAAATGATTGTTTTCAGATGTGCATGCAGATTGAGAATATAAAATGGCTGATCTCGTTGATATAGATGGTTATGGTTTTGAAGAAGAAAGGAAAGATGAAGTATTTCGACCAATATTTCAACCGCGTGTGGAATATAACCATCATGAACTATGTGAACGCTATCGTTTCGACCATGAAGGAGTTGAGTTTGTATGTGAACTTTTGATAGAAGACTTACAGCATCCAACAACGAAAAGCAGGGCAATACCCGTGGAAATACAAGTTTTAACATCGCTTCGCTTTCTGGCAAGCGGTTCTTATCAACAAAATTGTGGGGGACTCATTTACTTTGTCTCAGGAATATTTTTTTCTTTATTTGATGGGTTTTCCGTTTGACTGACGGATTTTCAGCATTTGACATTAGTAATTATTTTGTCCCAGGCTTTTCTTTTTCTTGAGCCGGCTCCTTGATTATTATTGTGGCCAAACGTATCTTCTCTTACTTTGATTATTTCCACCAGCCATAATTCTTCGCCTCTTGTAAACGACATTTCGAGCAATTATGAGTTCAACCTACGCATAATTGAACACTGTAAGTAAGTATGTGGATGTGATCAGCTGATCACTTCTTTGACCAATAAAACACAAGGCAGTGCTAAAAATAGACACATTAGTCAGAGGTTTCCCTATGTTAACCTACTTTTACTGGCTGATGAAATTCTTTCCAAAGCAAACCATTGTGAATACAACTTTTTACTTTTGCTAAGCAAAGACAAAATTTAGGCTATATAGCAAGAATTTAAGCACAGACATTTGATTAATTATGAATACGGCTGCTGGCATGTCGTCACCAAGGTTCTGAATCACGTGCTGTTTCCGCTCCGTGAGCTCTATAGTTGAATGTGCTGCTTCCGTAGTATGGTATCACAAAGTGATCTTGTTCTGCTCCTTCTTCCAGTTTACATCCTATCTCATCTTCTTCGATATGATGGTCCCACGCCGCTGAGTGGCGGCAGTTAAAGTTGCTTCCGATAAGATCGTTTTCTTTCGAAGGAGGTACGGATGGGTTAAAACTCTGCGTTCAGAGGTCTTTACCTGCCGACATTGGTGGAACATAGATGTTGGTGACGGTAACTGTCTGACCTATCATAGCCTTGATGATGCACGCTTCCGTATGAAAAACTCCATCAGCTTGAAACTGTTGGAGGATTCCCATTACCTGGCTTTATCTGCTATCATACCTATTGGATGGAGAATCCCTTGATGTTAAAGGTATCCTGCGGTTGGAGTCTCGTTTGCTATAACAGGAAAACGTCCGCACTAGAGTCTTCCGCTAATTTCTCAACTTCGCTTTCTTGCTTCGAATTCCATCAATGTTCCACTGTATAATCTTCACCTCGTTTGTTTTTTTCTCCAGTGGCCACACTGGAATATTGTTTCGCGGACTCTTACTGCAAATAAAATTATCCTGCTGAGCAATAATCTTTCTGATAATTACCAGTCGGGAGATTGCTGCATATTTCATGCCCACTTTTTGTAAGTGGAATACTCTTCGCTACTCAATGGAACATTTCTTTGACCCGCCGCACAGGTACTGAAGTCCCGGATTCTTCTCAACATCGCACTAAACTAAGATCTCTGACAAGATCGCAAGTTTCGGCAACAAACGAGCAGTCAATAACCAGAGACAAAAAATACTTGGCCCCTCTTCTGAAGCATGGGGGGAGAGGCAGCGCGGGGCCGCCGAGGTCCAGCAACTCCCCACGGGCATTTCCAAAGGTCAAGGAGGCTCACCGTTTAACCAAAAATGGCACTAAAAAACTTACTTACCTGTAGGGAGCATGAAGATGGGGGGCAATAGAAGAGAAGATGAGAAAGATCCTACTGGCCTTCTCGGCAGAAAGGACAAGAGGGGAATCGGACTGACCAATCCGATGGAGGGAAGAGACAAGAAGAGTGGAGTGCCAGTTGCAACGAAGGCGCGAAAAGTCGCGACGAAAAGAACGGGAAAGAAGTTCATTAGAGGAAGTATTTGGAATCTAACAGTTTGAGATTGGGGCGTTAGCAGCAGAAGATGACCCGGGTTTTGGTTAAAGCATCGATACTCTCATTGCCTAGCAGGGATGTGTGAGCCGGTATCCATTGGAGGTTTACCGTGACACCCACACTGTCAATGTGTTTGAGAGAGGACCAGATAGAGTGGACGTTGGAAGTAAGAAGGAGGGACGGCCCCGAGTTTAGGAGAGATAGGGAAGAAAGAGAGTCCGAGAGGACACTGATGGAGGTGAACTGGCAGGTGTTTCTGTGCAAAACCGATCATGCAAGCGACGCGCGAATGGCCGGTATCTCCGCGATGAAGATGGAGCAATGCTCTCCGAGAGACCATTGTTCCCACCGCATAGGCCACAAGAGATGCCTGCGTCCGCGCAGCCCACATCATGCCGACCAAGCACAGATCCGTCAGCCCACATTGTCAGATGCCAAGGGGAAGCTCATATAGATGAGCGGAGGCCGCTGTAAAGCGGAGGTGGTGGGTCAAGACGCGAACAGGGGGCAGAGAGAAAGATTCACAGAAAGATTGATCAAGTGAGACCAAGGTGAGATAGGGGAAATGAGGCTAAGAGGTTCACTGGAAAAGGTAAAGCTGGTCGGTGATGATCTTATGTCTGATGCTTTATAATTTATGTCTTGGATCGAAGTACTGATGTCTTTGATTATGGTTTTCGCAGTGGCCGATTTGAGGTTCGGTTTGGGACCCATGGGATAGTGATGTGGCGGTTTTTTTAGATCTGGCCAATGGATTTCCGCACATCTCGTTTGCGGTGAGGCCAGTTCGGAGTTAAGGAATTCAGTAACAATATTCATCTGGGTTAAATCGGTAAGCGTTTCAGGTGGGAGCAGGTCGAGAATAATGTGGAGTACTGTGTGAGCCACTAGTTTGGGCGACGTTGCTAGAATGGGTTGCTGTGACGCTATGGACACATCTGGTCGTCTTCGGTAAGCTTTTCGGGCACGAGTTGGAAGTTTGGACGATTGGTTGTTTTCCCTTCTGCTTCGCCTCCTCCTGCACGTGGTTTTGATATAAGCATTCCTGGCTTGATGTCCAGCCTGAGTCGTTTCTTTGGAGATTTCGGCGAGCATTGCAGGCATCAGTACAGAGTAAAATCCCAAAGATTGAAAAATAAACAATTGACATTTGGAGCAGCTTGTTTATTAACACTGCCTATTTATAATAGTGACCGCTTTCCTTCGATAATTTGACAAACATCTCTAAGAAATTTCGAGGGTATATCTGTATTTACATTAGATTTGTTTGATTTTACCATCCTTATACGATAAACATAAATAATTGAAATGAACTATATGAGCTTTTATCACAAATACGTACATGACACCAGTATATTGTTAAACATTATGTTCATTTCTCATATGTTTAAAAACCTCTTAGACAAACACATTTGAACTACTATTATGTAAAGTGCATTCAAAACAAATTCATAGAAATGAACAGTGTATTTTAAAAAAATTGTACATTGTACATTGCTGTTTATTATAGTGAATAACATCGTAGTGCTTTAAGAATAGTGTATGACAAAAAGTGACCATTAAAATCCTCAACATGGCATGCCAAATAAATAGTTCATACATAGATTTATAATAATGAAGTGCTAGAGGTTAAAGAATTTGCAACTAAGACCTGTTAAACATTGTGACGAACGGGAACCATTCAATAAACAAAAATATATTTTCGGAATATGGAAGTCAAGATATATGAATCAAGTAGATAACCATGTTATGTCTGCCTAGATAATAAGAACAAACAATATTGGAAAATAAAAGGTTCCTAAGATGAGTACGGTTGTCTAGATAACAAGGAACAATGAGAAAAGATTTCAAACAATAAAAAGACTCATTCACAATGGCACACAGGTCCATTTAACTACGCTAAACTGCACATAAAACATTTAAATAATTTCTGCTGGATATATCAATAGACTAGATTTACAACAGGTGGTCAAAATAACAAGTGACTATCCCGACGCGAAAGGTTAGCATAAGATTGAGACATTCTGATGCAGTAAAATTAATTTACTACAAGATGTTTCCTCGAACAATTTCGCAATTCTTCTCAACAATGCTGGTAAACTATATTTTATGAACAGGTGTCATTTTATCCCCTTATTCATGAAAACTTGAAAGAATTACAAAAGAGATAAATTATGAATTAGATAAAGTGATTGCATTAGGACACTGCCCTCCACACATGATGGCCTTTCGTCTGTAAGAGTTCGTAAGTGTTCAACTAGATATGCTGATTAAATGAAACCTATCACATTGTGTCATTGTTGTGTGTCTAACAAGACTACCTGACAGATGGTCTTTCGCCTGTATGAGTACGTATGTGCCTCGTAAGATCAGTTGATCCTGAGAATGCTTTACCGCATAACTCGCACAGATAGGGCCTTTCGCCTGTATGAGTACGTCTGTGTCTAATAAGAGTATCTGATCTCGAAAACGCTTTACCGCATTCCTCGCACACATAAAGTCTTTCGCCTGTATGAGTACGCATGTGACTATTAAGACTACATGATACTGAGAACGTTTTACCGCATTCCTCGCACACGTAGGGTTTTTCGCCTGTATGAGTACGTCTGTGACTAATAAGACTATTTGACCTCGAGAATGTTTTATCGCATTTCTCGCACACATACGGTTTTTCGCCTGTATGAATATGTATGTGCTGAGTAAGATTACCTAAACTGGCGAATCCTTTACCACATTCCTTGCACATGTATGCTCTTTCGCCTGTATGACTACGTCTGTGACTATCAAGATTACCTGATTGGGAGAATGCTTTACCGCATTCCTCGCACACATAGGGTCTTT
>JAUYWV010134714.1:0-10919 GCA_032274565.1 Nematoplana nigrocapitula
GATGTTTGCGTGAGGGTGGTCCTGTGCCGGCGGGTGAACGTAGAGATCGCGGGGGGGTCTTCTATGGGACTGCTGGGTTGCCCTGTAGTGTGTTCGGCATCCTCAGAGAATTGTGTCTGGGATCTGCTGACAGCGCTATCTTCCAACTGCTGCAGCCGTATCTCATGCACAATGGAGTTGGTCACGGGATGTATGAGTAAGAGGGATCATGTGAGGAGTTTTTATGCGGTGAAGTTCGTGGGGTCGTATTTGGGTTGTTTCCCTAACATTTCGAACATACCAATATCATAATAGCCAATGGCAATGGCAATTTAAAAGGTTTATGAAATTTTATATGCTAATATTTTTTTATATCAGCTATATTTGTATATATAAAATTGCAAAATATATACTATTATCATTAGCATATTATCATAGGATAATAATGACATAATATTATAAATAAATAATCATCGTATCAAAAGTATATAATATCAAATTAATTATAAATTACTTTTTATATATAATTATAAATAAATAGTTTATATTTATTAATACGAGTCACATATTTGATATATAAAGTATAAACCTTAAATACCATTGTCATTGATTAATATAAAATAAATTTGTTTATTATACATAAGATTTTTATATTATACAAATTTACTAACAATATGTTACATATTTTAATTCAAAATTAAATTATCTTAATTACTATAAATTAAACAAAAAAATCTAGCTTTGAATAATATTCAAAAGAAAATTATATTTTAAAAACTTTTTAATAATAAATATTTTATACATAATTTATGTATAAAAGGTAAAAATAAAAGTATTTGTAATTTAGGAAATTTATTTATACAATATCAACAATATTTATATAATAATCATACTATTTGCCATTTAATATATATTTTATAAAATCCTAATAGTAAATTTATAGTTATTAAAGGGATTACTTTTTGTAATTGGAATTGTTTTTAATCATTTTTAAAAATATATAGTTATTATTTAATATATTATATTGCTTTTTGTTTAAAATTGTTTATATTATATTAGCTTATTATTTTACCTCCATTCAGTAGTTTGTCAAACACTGGTTCTGGTACCATTTGTCATACAAATAAAATATTTTATTAAGCCATTCAAATAGTTAAAAGCAATTAAAATACTATTCACTATATATGTATATATAATATATAAAATCAGAGTAAATACTTTTCTATATTTAGAATTTTTCCTTTAAATGTATTGAAATTTCTGGAGTATTTCAATAGTGTTATGTAAACTCTGAATAGAGGTGAAATTAAATTCAGACCACTAGAGGGTACTAAGAAAGAATATGTTATACAAACAGTAGCTTACCAATTGTTTTCATTGGTTGATCATCATCACTTATTTGTCTATAATTGATATTTCCTCTTGGGAACATGCCAGCTATTGTAACAATATGAAATACCATTCATTGTATGATAAGTTTTCATCATGTTTCACTGAGAATATTTCCTTGCCACCCAGTTTCCATTAGCATACTTCCCCAGTTACATTCTGTGATGGCATAATGGCTAACTGCAATATATGAAGTCCTGTCAATTATCCATTGGGCATACCTATCATCTGTGTTGACAGCCTGCAAGGACTGCTTGGTCTTCTGACACCACTCCTTTCTAGTATTAAAACCTAGCAATTCTTTGATAATTTGAATGAAATTGGCTCATGGTCTTCCTTTTTCCTCTCTTTGCATTTAGTTTTCTTTGGATGAGATCTTCCATGAGTGCACAATTTTTATTTCTCATTGTCTGGCCAAAATCCTTATTCTCATTTTCTAAATAAAATTCAACAATTAATTTTTCACATTTAGCTGATTTAATAAATATTATTTTATTACTTCTCATCTGATGTCAATTTTTACTCAATATTTGAAACATGGAGAGCTTGTAAAATTAATTAAATCTGTCTCTCTATGTGGGAGTGTGTTTGCAATCTCTTTCTAAACTATCAATTATAGAGAGAGTGAGAGAGAGAAAGAGAGAGAGAGAGACAGACAGTCAGTGCAGATTATTCATTAGACTTTGTAGACTTAAGCCTAAGACTTTGGATGGAACAGAGGCCCATAATTTTAAGTGCAAAACTTTTTGAAATCATTGGTTCTCCACATAATGGGAATTACTTGGGAACATTTGAACTATTGGTGGAGTTCTACCCATTCCTGTCAATCATATTGAGAAATATTGTGCAAAGGGCAGAGGATCACTTTTGTATTTTTCATCCACTACAATATACTGTATGTGAAGAATTGATTGACATTATGGGTACTACAGTTTTTAATTACATCATCAATGAGGTCAAGTGAGCAAAAATACTATCAATTATCAATTGATTCCACACCTGATGTTTCGCACATTGACTGTGTGACCTTCATTTTGAGTTATGTCTTTGTTGATGGACCTGTGGAACCTTTTACGAAGTTTCTTAATATAAAAAGCTGATCGGATTTTTCACAGAAATTGGAATAGCCATCAAAGACTGCAGATGACTTTAGTCATCAGCAATATGGCTGTAAAATACAATGGGTTGCATGCCGTGATTCGGGAAAAGTCCCATTAGCAGTCTATTTGCCCATCATGGATCGACTGGATGCTGAACTGAAGAGACGCTTAGAGGCCTACACTGCGCTCTGTGGAAAGTTTGGGTTTCTACATGACCTCCAAAGGACTTCGAGAAGAAACTAGTCACCTTCTCAAATCGTACCCTAATGATTTGAAAATGTCTTTCCCAGAAAAAATCATTCACTTCCGAGATTACATCATCAGCTGTAATGTTGCAAGCAGAGGTACTGGTGACATCAGCAATGAACTGTTCTGGTATCTCATTCAACATGACCTTCGAGAGAGATTTACCCCAATGTTGAGATTTCCCTGCCCATGTATCACAGCTTAATCATGAGCAACTGCTCTGGTGCGCCGTCCTTTTCTGCACTGAAGTGGATTAAGAATGTTCTGCATTCCACACTACATGGTGACAAACTGAACAACATCTCAGTGATGAGCATAGAGTCAGCGAATTTGTGCACACTTGATTTTACTGACACCATTTCTATTATAGTTTGATACATTGATTATTTGTCTATCTACTTTCTGATTCAACTGCATATTTGTATGTAAGATAAATTTAATTACACTAATACATAGATGGACCTATCTAAAAATTTCGTAAGATTCATTGTAATCTTTCTGTTTCATGAATAGTTGAACTGAGGTCTGATTAGAAGAACAATTTCTCTATTATGAATACATTTAATGAATTATGCCTTTTATATTTATATCAATATTTAATTGAAATTGAGGCCTGTAAGTGATCTAAGCATAAGGCCCAGAATACCATAATCTGCCACTGCGCAAAGACCTGTCTTTTTGGTACCCACCTTTTGAATAATTGGGCACAACATGCACTCATTTTGGCCATTTGAGAGCCATTTAGGATTAAAAATGCTGATAATTATAAGGTTTTGCAAATGTCTCATCCACTACATACACTATGTCAACTGCACCAAAAACTGTTTAGTGTAGAGAGCAAGGACACACCTGGTTATTTTTTAGTAATGTGGTAATTCTGGTTGGTTAATGGTTGCCAATTAACAAAATAACTACTGGTGCTTTGTTTAACAACTGAGAGAGGCAGATTATCCTGTAGTTTGAATGATGGAGGCAGGAGGTAATAAATGATTTCTGTGGATCCAGGCAGATCATCCTGTAGTTTGAATGGTGGAGGCAGGAGGTAATAAATGATGCTGTGGATCCAGGCAGATCATCATGTAGTTTGAATGATAGAGGCAGGAGATAATTAATGATTTTTGTGGATACATGCAGATCATCCTGTAGTTTGAATGGTGGAGGCAGGAGGTAATAAAGGATTTCTTTGGATACTGGATACATGGGCATATGTAAAATGCTGACTGGATGACATTGAAGGATACATTTAAAATATGCTGATTGGTCAAACTCCAATATTTCTTTTCCTCTTTGATATTGTTTTCATTAAAAAGAAAAAAACGATAGAATGTTTCCATACAAATACTTCTATAGCATATATTTTACATACATTGTGCTTATGAATTTGATTTAAAATCCTAAATTTTCCTAATGAATTATCACTCTTCACGTATAGAACTTAGGTATTTAACTAATTTTGTCGAACATGCTTTAAGCTTATTCATTATATAGGCCTGAAGTTGATTAATCTCTGGATTTTAGTTAAATAACCGTTCCTGTTTTTCTGGAAAACTATGGATCTGAAAAACTAATCTCCTGCAAGCAAATATATATTTGCATATATAAATAAATACATATTATATACATATATTTTATTTTAATCCATAAATTAAATGTACAATTATTTAAACCATAGATTAAATATACAATTATTTAAACATAGATTAAATAAACAATTATTTAAACCATAGATTAAACATACAATTATTTAAACATAGATTAAATAAACAATTATTTAAACCATAGATTAAACATAAATTTATTTAAACATAGATTAAACATAGAATTATTTAAACATAGAATAAATGTACAATTATTTAAACCATAGATTAAATATACAATTATTTAAATGTAGATTAAATAAACAATTATTTAAACCATAGATTAAATACACAATTATTTAAACCATCGATTAAACATACAATTATTTAAACATAGATTAAATAAACAATATTTTAAACCATAGATTAAACATACATTTTTAAACATACATTAAATATACATTTTTAAAGTATAGAGTAAATACAGGACACATTTATAGGTATAGAGGGAAGTACAATTAAGAATACAAATTCTTAATATTATTTTGAAAATTTTGATTCCTACCAATTTTTAACAGAATCAAAAGGAGGGGGGCCAGATGGATGTGCACCCAATTCACCCCCTCTAGCGACGCCATTGTCGGTCGGGTGCATCAGGGATAGAGAAAATATTGCCGACATCACCAACTAAAACTCTTATCTTATTGATTCTCTTTGGGGAATTTCCGTGGGGTTTACTGCTAGATTTAACTGCTCGTCAATTCAACCGCTCTTAAAATAAGCTGCTAGTTTTGTTAAACAGATTTTATTTAGGAGCTACTAAATAACCGCTTTTAAAGTTTTATGAAACATAATTTATTTAGTAGCTACTAAATAGTAGCGTTTAAGTTTTATGAAACTAATTTTATTTAAGAGCTGCTATATATCCGCTCTAAAGTTTTATGAAACATAATTTATTTAGGAGCTTTTAAATAGCCTCATTATTAAGGTTTATGAAACAAATTTTATTTAAGAGATGTTAGTTTTCCGCTCTTAAAGTCTTATAAAAACACAATTTATTTAGGATCTGCTATATATCCGCTCCTAAAGTTTTATTAAACAGACTTTATTTAAGAGCTGCAAAATATGCGCTCTTAAAATTTCATGAAAATAATTTATTTAGGAGCTGCTAAATATCTGTTCATAAGGTTTTATGAAACATTTTTCATTTAGGAGCTGCTCAATACCCGCTCTTAAAGTTTTATGAACAATTATTTTTTAAGAGCTGGTAGACATCCGCTCTTAAAGTTTGTGAAAGATAATTTATTTAGGAGTAGCTAAATAGCAGCGCTCTTAAAGTTTTATGAAATAGTATTTATTTAGGAGCTGGTAAACATCCACTCTTAAAGTTTATGAAACAGGCTCCTGGAATCCTTATTGACTTTCATTGCCTTTGTCTTCATGTTGAATGCTGTTGCCTTTGTCTACAGTGTGCCTGCCCATCAATTTGTTGAACTCTGATTCCTTCATTAATACGTTTCTCTTGGCTTCATCTTTTCCCACATGGATACACTTTGTTGCTGCACTGACTGCATGCACTTTGTAAGACTATTTCCCTCTTCTCTATCCAGGTGGAGCACGGAGTCGACGTCTACAAAGTGTCTGTGGATCTGTCCGAATTTAGTCCCGAAGAGGTGAAAGTGCGCATTGTGGATAGCGACCGCGTGATTCTCGTCGAGACGCATCACCCGGAAAGAGAGGAAGGTGACAGTCGGGTCGCACGTGACTTGCGGAGGAGGATTTGAGTACCGGAGGTAAACAGTTTGAATAATTCCAAATGAGATTGTTGTGTTACAATTTCCGGTTGAGGGGAGGCGTCAGCGCCCTGACATCCCGGAGGAAAGCGAGAAAGAAAAGTGAGGTAGAGAAAGAGCCGAGAGATGAGGAGACCTTCAAGTTGTGAAGGACGGCCCTGTTGAGCCCACTGGACGGAACCGTGAGAATAACCATCATGGCCCTGAGAGAGGGACCAGACACACAACGGACTATACGGCGACCAACATCTAGGCGGCCCTGTTTGAGTTGGTTTAAGACCACAGTATCCATATCATGTGGATCCCCAGCCACTCCGGCATCAGTGGTAACGACCGAGCAGACACGATAGCAAGTGTATTGCGAAGGCCACCACCGTACGAAAAACGAAGCAGAGAAGATGACGAAGAACAGGAGAGACAGTTGTAGATGTCTTGTCGTAAATGGGTGGTGGTGGGATTGGGTTTCAGGCAGCACCACCGTCAGAGGGGCCGGATCTCTGGCAGGTGCAAGGCTACCGCCACGGGATCCTCCGTCATCACTGACAGAGATGGGGCCAGCACCCCAAACGTGCGCAACCGCTCACCTAGGTGAGCAGGACATACCGTGAGCCAGTGCTCCAAGGTCTGCCTATTCTCTACACAGTGGGGACGTGGTTGTTGTTGTTGTTTACCCGGCCATTTCTAGAGGATGGGGGGAGCAGTGCAGGGCCGCCAAGGCCCATCAACCTGGAAACTCCCCACGGGCGTCTCCAAAGGTCAAGGAGGGACGGTCCCTATATCAGGAGAGTCCGAGATCGAGGATTCTATTGGAGGTGAACTGCCAGGTATGGTGGTGGTGGGGAGAGGTGTTCTAGCGATTAGAACGCCTACTACTCCTGTCTGTCAACAGTGAAAATACAAGGCTAAAATCTCTATTTTCAGATTTACAGATCGGAGAGGTTTAGCAAACGGAAGGTATAAAGCAGTTGCAATTTAGTTCGGTCTGTGGGGTCACTGCTGCCAATAATACTAGACGTTTTACGTGTTTATTTGTACTGTTCTTTCATGATCTACGCCTGGTTAGATTTTAATACTATTCATGTCTGCGCTACCCTTTAAAGTGAAAACGAGACCTATTATATATTTATATAATTTACACTAAATGGTATACTGTACTATTTAATGCTATATATTTTTTATCACGAATGTCCTGCAATCCACGAAAGTACTAGTACTTTCGGCAACGAATGTCCTGTAAATGAAGAAATGTGAATAAGCTCATGATCGATCAAATTGGAAGTTGGCAGATTACAATCAATACAGTAGCACGATGAATTAATCATAAATTATATTCAGTAAATTAACTAAATTTCGTATTTTAAAAGCCACGAATGTATTCGTAGACATTTAAAATCCACAATTTAGTTATTTATTGCATACATATACTCTTATAATGCAATTTCATATCTGTCAGTCTGTGTGTATTTCGGTCATTTCGTCAAAGAATTCCAAATTTGCATTTACGGCCGAATTCCTACACTTGGTATGAACAATTGAAGAATCCTCGCATCTCTCAAAAACGGCCTGTCTGTCTATCTTCTGTGAGGAGAAAGGGAACGAAACGACGTGGACGCATCTTGTTTTGTTTATTATGTGTGTTCTGGTGATCGACCATAGCGAGAGCACTTTGATGCATGTTACTACTCCAAAAGCCGATTCATTTATTATTTTTGGTCGTCAAATTTGCACTTCCTTCATTACTTCACCGGACGTCTGCCATTATGGTACTGCCGCTGACTTCGATGTCTTCTTCTTCTTCTTCCTTCCGATCTCCCTGAGTAAGGTCAGCACTCTGGCACCGTCTGCAATGATCCTAAGGGAAGGATTGTCACCGCAAGGTGTGAGGGACAGAAGAGGAAGAGGTGGGAGAGATCATCCTGGGACTGGAGGCCGAAAGGTCGATTCGGTAGCGATAGGCGGCGAGGAGGGGGGAGTGCCCGGCCTTGTTGACTCCACCCTATGCGCCTTCTTCCTCCAGGCCACGGAGGATCTCTCCCATCTTCTTTTGACTTGTCCCTCCTATTCTGTCCTGTGCCTTTCAGTCTTCGGTGACAACCCCTCCCTCGCCGTCCTTGCTGACGAGAAGCGAGCGCTGTCGTTTCTCAAAGGGATCGGGGTGCTGACGCGCCCTCCTAGCCGGGAATAAGAAAGAAAGAAAGTAAGCGCAGTCCTTTGCCCGGAGCGAAAGGAGCCCTTTGAGAGGCAGCCCCTGTAGGTGGTAGCGTGGGGTCAGCCTGTCAGCCTTAGTCAATAGCGGCGAGAGCGGACACGCCGGACAGCCCTAGGGCCGGGTCGGTAGGAGAGGGTCGACCTGGGGTTCTCCCTCCCCACCCGCCTTAGGTCAAAATCTTGGTTGCATGTTGGTCGAGTATATCTTCAAGCACCGGAAAGGGTCCCCGCTCTCTGCACAATGGGGTTCTTCATAGTTTGGACATTGTGCTAGGAGGTGCTCCACAGTGTCCTCTTGTTCACACTCTGGACAGTCTGATTTCGTAGCTCTGCCGACCCGGAACAGTGTGCTCCACAGTGTCCTCTTGTCCACACTCTGGGCAGTCTGAGCTCGCAGCTCTGCCGACCCGGAACAGTGTGCTTCACAGTGTCCTCTTGTCCACACTCTGAGCAGTCTGAGCTCGCAGCTCTGCCGACCCGGAACACTGTGATTTGCGTAATAGGGCATTTGCCTGTTTGTAGTTGGGCATTGAGTCTTTGGTCTTTCCTGTCCAACGAGTCCAATTCAGGCGTCGGCTTCAGATGGTAGTGTTTCCTCGCATGTGCCTGGACCCACTCTATTGATTTCCGGTGAAGAACTGCTCTTGCTGTTTCCCGTTCCAAGTTTAGCTGTCCTGTGGGTAGTACGGCGGCGGCGTCGTTGGCGAGTCGATCAGCTGTTTCGTTGACTTCCATCGGGATGTGTGTGTCGGCCAGCTCATTTCCCCTTATGTCGCAGTGGCCAGGCACACGTATACTGTGTGCCCATTCTGTGAGACCTCCCGAGGCTGATCAGGGAGAACCGGATGCGGGAGGCAGGTAGGGTCAGACTGGGTGCAGTGGCCAGCGGACAGCCTCCTGATCAGGTACCGAGAATCCGTGAGAAGTCTGTACTGTCTTGAGCTGCTCTTCTCAAACACTTCGTTTGTCAATTTGATCCATATACTCATGTTTCTCTACAATGTACGGCGTTGTCAGGATGTCGATCTGGACTCTATCGAATGTCGGGCGATGAATGACAGCTTCCTGGTAATCGAAGGAAAAGTTCAAGGCTACAAATCAGCCGATCATGGTCGACCAATCGATATCAAGGTCGGAGGGGAAAAGCAGAAGCAGGACAAGAACTGATCTTCATATATCCCTGCGTGTTTGTGTGCTATCGTACCGCTGCTCATGTTTCGCCATTTAAGTCATCATTTTAGGAGGATGAGACTGTCCCGTGTTCGGTTTATTCAGATAAAGATTACCCTATTTTTAATAGCATATTTGTTCTAAGATTATTGTTAATTTGTAATCATCGAAACATCGAAATCATGAAGATGAATAAACAAATTTCTAAAAAAGAAACATTTATCTTCTGTTTTGTTTTGTATTCGTAAATTTGCACATCTTTCATCTGAAGCTTTCGTTTCGTTATAATCTAGTAGACATCACAGCGTAGAATTATTTTCCTTGTTCCAATCGACATCTTCCTATCTCTCAATACTCCTCTAACTTCTGAAATGACTGCTTTGACATGCGGACCCTTCTCTTGATTTGCGAGTCATATTTGCCATCTTCAACGTACAAGCTTCCTAAGCAGTTAAAAGATTTCACTTGTTTACTGTCGACTTATCAACTTTCAGCTGACACTTCTTATCATTTTCCTTGTTTATCACCATTCATTTTGTCTTTTTGCAATTGATAGTAAGGCCCTTCCTCTTATTCTCTTCCACTACTTTGTCTAGAAGGCGCTGTAGCTTTTCTTCAGACGGAGCTATTAGTACGGTATCATTTGCGTAACATAAGATGTAATTGTGTCCTCCAATGATATAAAACCCTCCAAGCCATCCAGTTCCCTTAGGATCATTTCGCTATATTATTTAAATGTATCTGACGAAAATCATCCCTGTCGGATGTCTCTCTGATTGTTGATAAAATTGCTTTTTTATTTTCTGTGCGGATATACAAGCTGTCTGCGTTGCCAGTACAAATTTCTCAGAAGTCGGATATCTTTCCCAATCAGATGGAAATATTCTAGCAAATTCATAAGTTCTCCATGCTTTACAAAATGTCTTTGTGTAGCCGATGAAGCATATATATATATACATTGTAGATCTTTCTGCATTTCCATGGCTCTTTCTGACAGTGTTCTGAGCATAAATATGGCATTCCGAGTGCCTGCGTCTTGCACAAAACCGTATTGTTACTTTCCAATCTTTAGCATGGTTCTACTTCTTGCTCTTAGCAAGTAAGTATCACTTGGATTATCTAGCTCATTAGGCGGATGGTTATGTGAAGCTCACATTCTGTAGCTCCTGGTTTCTTAGGGAGTGCGAGGAAGATCGATTTGCTTAAATCGTCTGGGAATTTACCAATATCATTGTAGCTATCTGGCTGGAAATACGCTTTATAGAGAGCAACATAGATACTGTACACCAGTTGACTTTCGAGTGAAATACGCTTTATAGAGAGCGACATAGATACTGTACACCAGTTGACTTCAGAGTGAAATACGCTTTATAGAGAGCGACATAGATACTGTACACCAGTTGACTTTCGAGTGAAATACGCTTTATAGAGAGCGACATAGATACTGTACACCAGTT
>JAUYWV010134725.1:0-10919 GCA_032274565.1 Nematoplana nigrocapitula
CCGAGCAGATAGGGCTGCTCTCATTCCCGATCATCCAGAGGTACTTCTTCAGGGTTGGACTCTTTCCAGTTCTCAACTGATGATGGTAATGGCTTCTTTCCATTGCAGCCCTTCTGTATTGGACTGCGAACACCTGATGTCATCATACCATTGGGAGTGAGTTTTTTGCCTTCCTGGACTCGATCGCAGCTCTTCGTTTGGTCGCGAGGGTGACAGCCTCGACCTCGACCGGGATGTCTTCCTGAGGCATGAGCGTACCTTTGCGGCTTCATCTGCCTCCTCGTTTCCTTTGATGTCACAATGAGATGGGACCCACTGCATATCGACTCTCACTTTGTTCTCCTCGAGGCCTTTGCAAACCTTCAGAATTTCCGACACCATGTTGCTTCTGTTTTTGTGTTCCTCGGAAACTGTATCGGATAACAACTTCTTCTTCTTCCTCTTTCACCACACGCCATTCCCGCCTTCCTAGTAGGATATGGGGAGGGGGTTGCGCGAGGCGCCCCATCCTCAGGAGGTATTGCACCACCCGAAGAGGTGACTCGAGGATGTATAGGAGAGTCCCCTCGGGTCGAATAGTTCCAGACGCAGTCGGTCTCCCGCCGCACAGTTCACCATGAGATGGTCAACGTCCTCGGGCACTCCGAAAATGGGACAGTCCGGCGAGAGCATGCGGTCAATGAGGTGAAGGTATTCCGGCGTCGAAGGGCTTTGACCAAAGCGTAGTTGGTTTACCACCATCTCCCCGTGAAAGGCCCTCGGGTAGATCGGGCCACTTCCTCCTTGTCCTCCGTTCCTCCGCATTCTTGATGGTGGTCCTCCTGATCCCCGCTCATGCATTAAGAGCCCTCTAATGATTTCTGGAAGTCTTTTAATTATTTATTTACCTGTAATGTCAAGAACTTGTACATAAGTAAATTTACTTGAATTAATGGGCCTTTTAAATCCCTTCTTATTTATCAGCACGTTCTATCTCCTTTGTTTGAAAGCGGAAACTTTGGATTTAATGTATGAAAGTATTTTCACATTTTTGTAACAATTTAAACACAAAATATATCATTATTAGTTACATTTATCATTTTATTCTACCGTGACGGATCGAGGATCTTGTGATAGGCGTCCTGGGCTGAAAAAAGTACTATTCGGAATCTATTTTATTTCTATCGATTTTCAGACTAAAACGCCGATCATTAATTCTTTATCCTCAATCCCCGCGTCTCCTATTTGTGCCTACACGTCTAATGGATAGCGCTAGCCAATTGCAAGTCTTGATATAACCAGCTAGCTTATCCGATGTCTATGGATATTACCTATAGCACAGACATTTCTGATAATTGATGGCAACAATCAGTACTCTGCTAAAAACGAATAATGGATAAATCTTGCTACACAAATACCTACGCATAAAAAGGAACTACAAATTGTGTACTCGCAAAAACGATACTGATAATTTTCCCATCCTATTATATGTCAAGAAAGAATAAAATATTGTCTAAACAATCATGGCAGTTGCGGATATTATATTATTACTAGCAGTGAGTACCCGCGTTGCTGGGTGCATGCCGAACCCTAACCCTGCCCTAGTCCGGTCCCCCATTTTCGGAGGTTCCCTGCAACTTTTGTTTTATGAAATTTTCTGTGGGAGACTTCCTTCTGCCCGAAACGGCCATTTCACACCGTTTTTGGCCTCCTTGATCTCGACCATGACGTCGGAGGTCGACCTCGCCCCCCCCTATGTTACCCGCAGGGTTAAAGGGGTCACCCATGCAAAGATTGGGTCGCTAGCACCAACGGTCCCGCCGCCCGAGAAGAAATGAAAGCTTCTTTTCTGATAATACCCGTGCCCTATATACGGGTGGAAAACAATCATGCTACTGTGTTGTCTTGTTGCTGAGTCCCCGCATGCTTCTTGGTCGATCTTCGCCCTATAGGCTTTCAGGAACAAACTGTGTCCAGTGTGGATGCGATGTAATTCCGCTCTTTCCCGCGCGGTTAACTTGCGTTCCATTTCTTTGTTTCTTGGCCAGGTGTCGGGATGGCGCTCTTTGACTTCATGCTACTCGCTAACATCGCTTAACATAACAACAAACAAAGAAACTTAACAAAACAACATAACCAATACATATTACAGCTGCCAGATTCCATTCTGTAATATACTGATATAGCATTCAAACTCAGTTCTGTAGTGTCGATTATTAGTAAAAGTATTTTCAAAATGTTTTGGTTGCAACTACAACTATATACGGTAGAGATCATTGATTTAGCTTTGCATCAGCCGGAATTCAAATTCCAACGGCTTCTCCTATAGGCCAACCCTGGGAACCCGGCCCAAGCCCAAACCAAGCCGGCAATCAAAACAAAACCTGGCCTATGTTACCCGTAGGGTTGAGGGGGTCGCTCATGTAAAATTTCGGGTCCTTGGGACCAACGGTCTGGGCGGCAACTTCAAACAGACAGACAGACAGACAGATTGACTTATATAATATTATATAAGATTGCTAAATCGATTACTTTGCAGATTTGAATGACTGCTATTGACAGCTGTAGTGAGTAGAAAAAGCATTTCTGTCATTGAAATTTTCTGAAAATCTTAAATGTTTTGAGAAAAACTGAATATTGTTTATGGAAAAAAATCATTACACTCCCTCATATTCAACTTTATTTCACCACTCGTTATTTTACTGACTTGTGGCGAAAAGAAGTCTCTGAATATTCGTGGCGTAATGTACTATCGCAACCCGCAACTTAAATTCAAAATCTACTTTTCACACACACTAAAATTGACAATTTATTTTTCTATCCAAGTCATACACACACGCGTACTTTTGTTGACCTGGCATCATTACATTATGACTAATCGTAATTCCGTGCAAAACAAGATAGTTTCACAATCTGGTTTATCAATCTGAAACCAAAACTAAACTATCTGAATGCTAAGTTGAAAAGACGATGTATAACTGTCATTTTACGATATTTCACGACTCGAGATGGAATAATGAATGCCAGTCTTCAGGATATGACTAAAAAGAAGGATAAAACGCCCATTTCTGGATATTTCAAGTATAAACATATCTACGCAGAATACGATTTGGGTTCATCGCGTCCTTGATGAGTTGGATAGACTGTTTTGTTATTATTTTTCTGAGAGAGGGGAGACAGTCAACTCAACATATAGGAGAAGGAAGATAAAGCATTTTTAATTTCCCAGAACTTTGCCCCGTAGATACTGTACATTGTTTGTGTGATTCTTCTGTCATATTTGCAAGTGCTATTATAACAGACTATGGCCGTTTTGGATCTCAGGTCGTGTCCTAAAGGGCGCTAATAGGAATCGTTTTATGGTCCACTTTCTTTCTACAGTATATAGAGAAATTGAGAGACGAAAATAAACAATTTCAAGATATAATTTGATAGTAAACAAATTTTTGTAGATAGATAGATAGGGTGATTCAAAAGTTATTAACGTTTAAAATGCGTATTAAAAATTTCAGAAAAATATAAAATAACATTAAATGAAAATTCTGTCACTCCTCGAAATAAAGGCCACCATTTTGGATAGCTCTGAGCCATCTGTCAGCCAACTGTACGATTCCTCGTCCGGTACCATTCCTTAGGCTTGGAAGAGAAAAAGTATTTGCACCAAGATTCCACATCCTCCACCTTCTCGAACTGTCTTCCACGCAGGTAATGTTACATTGACCGGAACAGGTGGTAATCCAAAGGAGCACGGTCAGGACTGCATGTTGTATGAGGGAGAACTTCAATGCCAGAGAGATCTTTGATTTTTTCCTTTGTTTTATTAGCAGTATGTGGCGTGGCGTTATCAGGCTGTATAGTAATGCTCGCTTTCGGTTGATAAGAGCCGGATAGCGGGTGCGTAAAACCTGATATACACGTTGAAGCTGTTCAGAATAAAGAACAGCGTTTACAGCCCGACCACTTGGCATCATCTCGAAGTGCAGTACACCCTCAAAATTCCACCAAACGCATAACATAATCTTAATGTTATGTTGCTTTCAACGAACAAAGGTTTTTACTGCCTGGCTCTGGCGCAACCATTGTTTTTTCTTCTTAGAATTGCGCAGGTATATCCACTTTTCGTCACCTGTAACAGTTTGGCTCCAAATTCGCCGGTTGTTTGGGTTGGCCAAAAGCTTTTGGCACACCTCTACTATCATTTGAACTTGGGAATCAGTCAGATCATGAGGGACTTCTATCAGTGATCTATACTTTGCATCAAGCTGCTGGAGTTGGCGAACGATGGTCGATTGGGAAAGTCCAAGCTCTCTCTACAACATGCGCGTACTCGCTTGTGGCTGTTGGTCCATTGCTTCACACAGAGCTACTCGACCCAGGACGTTGGGCCGCCCGCAGCGGTCCTCATCTTCCAGACTTGTGTCATCCGAGTTGAAGCGCCGAAACCACCACCGTGCTGTGTTTTCATTCACCACATAGTCATCTTAAATTTCGGTGATCTCACGGGCTGCAGCTGTTGCACTCACCCCAGTTCTCCAATAGTGAGTCAAAAGAACACAAATAGCAATTTTATCGTCACACATAATTACACATTTCTGGGCGTCGAGAATGAAGTATAGCTCGGTTTACTGTTGGTTTCATGAAGACATTGAAATCAATATATTCAAAATTCAAACGTAAATATACGTTTCTGCTGAGATTTGGCCAAGGGTAAATATACGTGATTGGCTACGGGTACTCATCGATAAAATTTCAATCGGTAAACGTTAATAACTTTTGAATCAGCCTAATATTACTGAGCTTTGCTAATATGAATTAGAGAAAAATATGTTTGCATAATTATCTGGAACGTATACAGGAAGGGTATTCGATGAGACATTAAAGAATGTATATTATACTCTTCTGATTAAATGGGACTATCTCGTACAAACTATGATTTGGTTAGTTGTGACATAAACATTAGTAAGAATTAATGTGGTCCATGACATTTTTCAAAATCGCGAAAAAGGATGTATCGATGAAGTTGTTTTTTATTTAATTATTGTTGTATAGAGGATATTTTACAAAGTTGATAAATGTCATTGATATTGTGAAAATTAATAATTATTTATTTTCTTCCATATGTGTAGTTCTTCTACAAAGAGACGATTATTATAGGATTCATTAACGTTGAAATTAACTCATGAAATATGATTCAATATAGGTATAGTGGAATTTGTAGAATATTTTCTTATGAGGAAAGGGGTTACGAAACCTTTCACTATAATAGGAAACCCGAATTTGGCTTTATCTTATATTCTTCGACAATAAACATTGGGTGCCTTATGATGGAAACGGCAAAATGTGTATGCTGCCACTATTACATAGAGCGGTATTTGCCTATATTAACAGGAAATTACGACGTTATTATTTCTGCAAAATTTGGAAATCAGTGAGACGTACGCCTTCTTGTTTGACTGACGAAGTGTTCTTTCTCCATCATGCTACAATCCAAAGTTATTTTATCCATCTAATTTTATGTCGTTTACAATTGGTTAGACAACTTCTAGTGTGTAGCTACTCCATATGAAGGTGCTGAGAGTAGACCCCTGTGTCTTATATGTGAGGGTTTGTACGTGTGTGTCGTGACGTAATATGCAGCACCTTTGATCTGTGTGTACCCCTATATGTATATCAGTGGAAAAACTAATTCGCAGCATAGAGTTCTCTCTCTCGACACGTGTCGTGTTGTACGTGTCTACCGGCTCTGGTTTCACCCATCATATTCACATTTAAACTTATAACCCTTCTTCTAGGACAACATTCCAACATGCCGTGCACCAGTATCACAACACTGCTCTTCTTCGCGAGCCTGTTTTTCTCCGATTTCAATATTTTAAAGACCCGCGCCGCCTTCCCTACACCGGAAAGCACTGAGAATCCTCATTGGAATTTTCACGTCACCTATGAACCCGACGCTGTTAAAATGATCGAAGGGGATATTGTGACAGTATCTGTTTCGTTGAATTATACCTCCAAATCAGTAGTAAACATGGCGGCATTTGTGGACTACGATCGTGTGGCGCAAATTGTCAATCAGTCGATTCCCGCATTTTTGCCCGTCGCATCGTCGAACCAGCAGTCCAGCACTGAGGGCGAGGTGTCCGGGAATATCTCTCTCGCAGCTAAGCGACTGGGCAGAGCTCACTTGGTTGTCCAATTCAACGTGACCGCAAAAACCAACGACTCCTGCAGTGGAACTCGATCGGTGCTGGCCGATCAGCGGCTTACAATTATTGTTCTAAGGAGAAAAGGAGTGGTAGAACTGGTGTTCCGAGTCTGTACAATGTTCCTCGTTATTGTCATTACTTTTCTCATGGGATGCGAGCTAGACATGCAGATTATTTGGACCTATCTGAAAAAGCCGACAGCCCCGGCAATCGGGTTTACCAGTCAGTATTTGATCATGCCTTTGGTAAGTGCCTCTATTCTAGACAATTATCATTGAGATCGCATACCAAGAACAGGTATGAAATGACGTAAAGATTTGGTAGTTTTAAAAAGTGTCTAAAAGACCATATAGCTTTTGTTTTATGACAAGCAAACGCGCTGTGCGGGTGTTTCGTTGGCGCAAGTTTGTGACATTCGTGCACCGTTTGCTTGATGACGAGCAGTTTCGTAGTGACGTGCGCGGGATGTTGCCGCGCAGTTGCTTTTAAGGCGAGCAGTGCGCTGTGTCGTTTTTTCGTTTCGATGCTTTCTCATATTTTTGCAGCCAATGACTGGGAGCCATTTTCTTTTCTTTGACATTTTGTCACGAATGTCAATCACTAGCTGTGTCAACTTTACAATTTCAATGTAATTCAATTTCCAAGTCTGCTTATATATTCAAAAGTTAATTTGTAAACAGTAATTTGAAAATGATTGATTCTTCGTCGTTACTAAGGATCGATTATTCTGGATTTCTGCAATATATTTCATAATTAATTTATTTATAAATGTTTTAAATTTTGTTCGAATCACTAATGTAAACTTGAAGATTTTGCACATAAAGTGCATAGAGTGTGATGTTGCTGCGTTTTAAGTCGGATTTTGTAACTTTGTTGCCCTCGTCTGTGAGGTGGTTTCTCGGGAAGGCAGGTGTGAAGGGAATGAAGTCTGTGTTCAACGCATTGAGTGCAAAGGCCGGGAGGCAAACACTTTTGTGCTGAGGACCTAGGCGCAACAAGTCGTTGCGGACCCACCATCTCGAGCTTAATGGGCCAAACTCTTGTGGATAGATGGCACTCGACTGAAAGATTTAGGTCCTGTGGGTGCAGTTTTGACTGTCTTACTCATCTTCAATCTTCAATCAATCAATGAGTATAATTGAAAATCCAATAGAGATTTGATGATACACAGAACAATGGAACTGGGCGTTACGAGAGATATTTATAATGATATACCTACAGTATAAGGATAAACAAGAAAACGAGCAGTCGTTAAAAATGAAAGGAAATACATTTTAAGAGAAAAAGGAATCATACAAGTGGCTGTGTCTTAATCATCATCATCATCATCATCATCATGAAAAACCGGATACCAAAGTTCAGATCAGCAAGTCCTGGAATATCAAGGAAGTAGGCTTACGCCTGTACCGCTCTGTCCTCTGCACTTGAAAATGAACTGCCGACGTCTTCTCTGATTTGGTCTAATCTCGTCTGTTCGATGGGACTCGAGTATGCCAAAGACTCCCTGTGGTCGAATAGAAGTAGTGATATTGACAGGCAAAGAACTGAGTTGTACGATTCAGCTGAGCACATAATTTTGTAGGCTGTTCGCTGAACAGACTTGAGTCTATCGGACCGGCTTTTCGTGATGAGGATGTGCCACACAGGGGCCCCCGTAGGTTAGCAGTGACGGATTGTGGCTTGGTAGAGGCGTTGAATGTCCAGCAGTTGGGTTCTCGCTCGTTTCATCATCCTAAGAAAAGGAGTTTGGCACTGTTTACTGGTTGGATGATGGTGTCTTCAATCGCCAAATAAGAATGCCTATAGAAAAGTATTGAACAATACTATCATAATATTTTATGGTCTTCTATTTTATTTCAAACAAATATGTTTTGTTTTATTTATTTTTTATTTGAACAGCTAATTATCATCATAATATCATTAACGAATTACTAATAGGCATCTCATATGCGTCTCAGTTAAATTTTATGCGGACTGGAGATTTTCTACGAGTTCTTACATATTCCCACTTTGGTTTTGGTTACCTTGCATCGCAGTGCACAAATTGATATGACTTATTTCTCCTCCTGTGACCTCCAAACATTCCATTGTATATGACTGCACCCTTTGACAATGTGTTTCAACGTCATTCAAGTAGAGTTCACTATACACTTACATTGTATACATAACAAGAATATGATTCTGTTTGCTTGTTGGCAAAATGCTTGCAGCGCTGCATTCCTACTTTTTGCCACCTACAAGATAGTAGCATTGTGTGTTGTTGAAAGACAATTATCTCATGACAGAACCTAATTAAACGTCAGACCAGACATGACATACAGGCGATCAGGTTCTATGGATGCTTTGCTTTGGCTGTATGCCAGTTTACATATGTGCGAAGCAAAACTGATACAAGGTGTGTCAAAAGTTTTTGGCGCTAAAATATATAGTAAGTTTATTTAATAATAATTTACATACATTAAAAATCCATAGTAATTTTATTTAATAATAATTTACATACATTATAAATGTTATTGAAATCAAATATGAATCGTTTTTGTTCAAAATTATTCGAAGAGATCACCATTGACTGACATGCATGCAGCAATTCGCTCCGGGAAGTCTTTCATGACTCGGCGATACATTTCCATAGGAATATTTGTAGTTCTTATTCTATTTTGTGCCTCAATACATTCCTGTTTGCAAACACATGACCAGGTGAATTGAAAACTTTGCTGCGCAGCTTAGACCAAAACCAGATATCGCAAGCAGTAAGGTTTGGGACTTCTTGCTGGCCATTCGCTGGCTCCACGTCGTCCAACGCACCTTACACTGAGCGAATCATCCAAGACAGTTCAAGCTGCGATTGAATAGTGGGAAGAAGCACCATCTTGTTGATACAACGAAGTATTGTTTCTTGTGAACGGTGGTATTATTTTCTCATTGGGCGATTCACATTCATTGTGTCCTCAGAAATGTCGAAATCTACTAACCCATCATAACCTATGCAGGCCCATACAGTCAGGCTGACAGATTTGCCATGATTTCCCTATCTGAAATGTGAATTTTCCCTGGCCCACTGATAAACGTTGTGAGTGTTTACTCGACTAGATAGAGCAAAGACACATTCGTCGGAAAACTTTAGTTTTTAAGAAACACTGGGTCACCATTGAGTCGTGCTCGAATAATCTCGCAAAATTCCAATCTGCGGTCAGGATAATCGCCGAAAAAGTTGTTAGGCTTATAATCATGGTATTTTTCAGAATGTAACTTTCTCGAAACAGATTTAAAAGAAATGTTCAGTTCACTTGCCATTTGTCTGGTTGATGTAAAAGGATTTTCAGCAATTGCTGCAAGCACGTTTTCTTTATGGCCGTCTGACGTAGCTGACTTGGGTCTTCCTGTTCTTGGACTATCAGAACTCATACTTCCTGTTTCGAGAAATCTTGTCTTCCAATATCGAACTGTGCTGACGTTTGGAGCTTCTTTGTTGTATTTCTCAAAGAATAACCTTCTAGCCTCCCCGCAATTATCACAGACAACTGCACATGGATGCATCATTCTATCTCAGAATTTGAATTCTACTATACTATTTAAAAACAATTTTTTTAATGTAAAAACCAAACATGATGTGTCGATGAAAGGCAATGACTAAACTATACTATTATTAAATAAAATTACTACAGTATGCACTTTAGCGCCAAAGACCTTTGGTACACCCTGTATAATGATAACTACCATTTTGTGTCAACCGATATTTATGCGTCCTAGTGTACGTTTTTTCTCTTTCTCCCCTTTTCTACAAAAGACCGCTTTCGCCCTCTCCCAAATAATAAATCTGCCTCCTAATTTCGGGTTCGGTCTGCTCACCATCGGCTGCTCTCCGGGAGGCGGTGGAAGCAACATGTGGACTATCCTGCTGGGAGGAGAGCTCAACCTGAGCATGACCATGACATTCTTGAGCAGTGTAGCCGCTCTGGGTAAGAATTTGTTTATATTTGTGTTCTGGGTCTGAGTATAGGAGAAAGCATAACGCGCTAGATACAATCGGCATTCATTCTGTTCAACAAATTCGATGGTTGAATCGGAATTATGCTGAGCACATCAATCTCAGGTGGTCGGTTTGGTAGCGTCTAATTACAGTATATGTCATCTGTAGTAGTTGGTGGCTGTAGTATTTCGTACTGTCTAGCGCAGACAACTCTCGCCGCATTAAGGTGACATCGGGCGATTTGAGGAACATACTGTACATATGATGTAGCACCATTTAACACCATTAATTACTTTAACTGTGACAACTGAAGCTTCAAAAATGCGCAGCTTGGATTCTTTAGATGGTATAAGAACGACTTTGTCAAAAAGGCCTGGTGCTATAAGGATCAGTGGCTGTCATACAGTATGTGGATGATATAACGACGTCACACATATGCGTATGCGCATGCTTTCTTCCTTATAAAATATGTTCTCATATACTGTACCCTGAATAAGGAGGCTACGCTGGTTAATACAGTACCTAGCGGTAGCATCTCATTATTGAAACATGTTATGTTACAACTATACTTCAAATCAAAAATGGCCCCCTAAAATTTGAAAATACCCCCTTTGGGGCCACGTGGTCCCCTTTGAGAATTAATGGTGTAGAACGAAGCTGTGTGTTAATTCATGTTACTGTCATTTCTTCAGCCATGATGCCGCTGTGGATTTTAATCTTTGCGCGTTTCTTTATCGACACGACCCGTGTGAAAATTCCCTACG